>JARBER010105598.1:0-11294 GCA_030265075.1 Balanus glandula
CGAGCCGAAGGCGAGTTGATAAACTGAATCTTTAATGCCGCGAGTGCATAAAATAATTTAGTGCATGGCCGATGGCTGGCTGTTTAGTAGACAACTTACATATTTTTCGAGAGCTCAATTCAGCAGTCCATTATCACTTCCGGCGGTGCATGGGTAGATGCAACCTGTCCCGTTAGCGGGGCTAAGTGTATCACTCGCAGAGCGGTTATCAAATGGTCACTGTAGCTATTCATATTTGTTTGAAATAAAGGTTAATATGTATTTCGGTGGGGAAATATAAAGTTTTCTATAGACGCTTACCTTGGTCGTGCAGTTTTGCAAGCAGAAGCTCACCTCGGCAGTGGGGTTGTACCAGCGGAAGCTCACCTTGGCGGTGGAGTTGTGCCAGCGGAAGCTCACCTTGGCGGTGGAGTTGTACCAGCGGAAGCTTACCTTGGCGGTGGAGTTGTGCCAGCGGAAGCTCACCTTGGCAGTGGAGTTGTACCAGTGAAAGCTTACCTGGGGGATGGAGTTGTGCCAGCGCCCAGCGGAAGCTTACCTTGGCGGTGGAGTTGTGCCAGCGGAAGCTCACCTTGGCGGTGGAGTTGTGCCAGCGGAAGCTCACCTTGGCGGTGGAGTTGTCCTGGAGGAAGGTGGCGATGCCGGCTCTGACGCGGTCCTTCACGCCGCGCACCGTGCCGCGGCTGCTGTGGATCGGTGCCGTCGGGGCCAGGTAATCTCGCACTCCGGCGAACCCGTCCACGGTGACCCCCTGCGCTTCCTCCGGCGTGCTCTCCTTCAGGTGGAACTGGAAGCCGTGCTCGGGCAGGGGCGGCAGCGGCGTGGTGCGGGCGCGCCGCTGCCGTTCGGCGTAGGTCCTCGTCTGGACGGCAGGGGGAGGTGGAGGCGGTGCCGGTGCTGGTGCCGGCAGCTGACGCAGTGAGGCCGGCGTTGGTGACTGTCGCGGAGAGACGTGAACTGGTGATTCGACAGGAGACGTTGGAGGAGTGGGGGAAGAGGATGGAGGAGTTGGTGACGTTTTTCGAAGTTCTGAAGTGAGTTGGTGTGCAGGAGGATTCGGTGGTGGCTGCGGGGCTGGTGACTTTCGTGGAGGCTCTGGAGCTTTCGCCTTACGTGGAGTTTGCAAGGCTGACGACGCTTGCGGCGACTGTGGAGCTGGGGATTCGGAAAGAGGGGGATCATCTTGGGTGCCTTCGGGCAGCGCTGCCTCAGCGGCCGGCTGTGACGAGCTCTGCTCAAAATGCGACTGACAAGGCGACAGGAAGACACTGGATTTGCTGTCCCCTTGTGATGTCACTGAGGCCGGAGGCACCGGTAAAGAGGCCGGAGGCACCGGTAAAGAGGCCGGGGACGCTAATAGTGATGACTCCTGCGGGGGGGATGGAGAGTTGTTGGCTGTCGAAGAGTTCGATTCAACTGGCTGTTCGGGAGACAGAAAGACAGTTGAGGCCCCCTGTGTTGATGCACGCGAAACGGTCGGTGACGGAAAGCTTTGTTTGATGGGGCTGGCCTCTGGCGGTGACATTGAGACGGCCTGACACTCATGTGCAGAAATATCAGCTTCTGAAGACGTTGCGCTGTGTGAAGCTGTCTTAGTTCCATTTGCTTTTACAACAATAGCCTGGGAAGATGCTTGATCCGTGACAAAAGTGGTAGACTCACTAGAAGAAACCTCATCAGAGTTCAGTTTAACCACAGAAATTGCCTTCGGCATTGCAGGACTAGTGGAGACCATTTTAACCGTGCTTGATTTTAGAACAGCTTCCTTTGGCGGCTCAGGACTTGTGGAGACTACTTGAACCGTGTTCGATTGCAGTATATTTTCCTTTACCGGGTCAGAGTTCACCTCGATGACCTGCGTCGTCTTTGTCTCCGTTGGTGATGGTGCAATGTTTATGGACACATCCTGAAGCTTCTTCCCTTCTGCGTTCAGAGGCTGCGATCCTGTTACATCTGTAGTATCGGCACTCTTCCTCGTCTCAGCAGGAGTGGTCGCGGTACGCCCGGTCGGTCCTGCTCCCGGGCTGAGATGACCCGGCCGGCGAGCCGGCGGCGAGCTCACCGCCGAGTCCGACGTCACGAGCGACTCCTGACTCACATCGCTCGCCGAGTCATCCAGACAAACTCCCACGTCCGTAGAACTCCCCTCACTGTCCACTCCGAGCGATCCGCCGTCCACCGCATCCCGCGCCGTTCCGCCTCCTCTCCTCTCGTATGGCCCGAGGCAGAACCGGGCCGTGGTCTGGCCCGTCGGCGGCGGCAGCACCCCGGCGGCCTTCTCCACTGACGCAGGCATCGTCGCACTCTCTGTCGTCGGCACCGGCGCACGTGCCTTCCGTCGGTCCGGACCCCACGGCAGAGTCTGGACGAATAGCGGCAGCGGCGCCGAGGCCGACGGCGGCGCTGCCGGCGCGACGCGTTTGTTCCGCACCATTTCCGGCGCTACTTTCGACTCGGCTGTCTGGACGGCCTCCGCTGGAACCAGTGCGGGCGGCTCGCGTGACCACAGACGCCTCAGCTAGCGATGGGATGACACGGGAGACACGGGAAGGCGCGAGGAGACCCGGCCGACCCGGGGAGAGGCGCCGTGAGACACCGACCAGCGCTTACTGAGCGGCGGTCCAGGCGCCGCGCCCCGCCGACTGGTATGTGTGTCACACCGGCACCGTGCACCCCGGCATAGAGCAGAGTTAGACCGGTCTGGCGGCTGCTGCCGGGGTGCACCGCGCCGCCGCAGCACTCCGCTGGCAGCGATGTTTCAGATGTTCGATCTTCTCGGCTCGGTCATGATCTTCAGTCTGGTCGAAGGTGGATATTTATACGGTAGATGGTATTGCAGGAATAATCGTGTGATTATGAGATGCTTTTGTGGGACTTACATGGCTGAAAATGGTTTTGTATGAATGCAATAAGGAAATGCTTTGCCGAGGAATTTCGGTTGACACTGGGAGACTTCTAACTCGCATAGAACGATAGCACCGAAACACGCCATCTAGGCGCTACGTAAACTGAGACCAATCGGTGACTATATTCCGTGCCACCGCTCGACTATATGCTGCGTTTCGGCTGCATGCAATGCATGCATGTGCTCACTAATAACTATTCCTATGACACTGATTTATTTTTGCACCTGCTGTGCAAATATGGTCACAGTCAAAATCGATTACTGAGGATTAAAAAAAAAGTTAAGTCTGAATCTTTTGGTGCAATGTATTTCCAGGACCAGGAGTCCAGGACCCACGCCCAGCTATTGGCTTGTTGCTCAGATCCTGACTCCACCACCCGATTACGCAATTCCAGTCACCGTCAGAATTTGAGTCGAAAGCTTAACGTCCCCTTACGACTGAGGACGGTTCGCCCGGTTCGCTGGCTTCACCTGACCTTGAACGCGGCCAATGTCACCGGCCGCAGGTCATCTCCACTGGAGCAAATAGCTAGCGCCGAAGCGACTCGAACCCACCATGCTAGGATAGCCCAGATCATGAGCTCAGCTCTTCCGACTGAGCTACACGGGCGAACATCACAAAGATAAGCCGTCAATCTTTGATTTAATAAATTCACGCCTGTAAGACTCAATAACCGACACAGATCGTGCCGATGAGCAATCCTGTCAGAATTAGCTACTTCAGTTCAGATTCTACTTTTCGTATGATTTCAGTCAGCATTTTAACCCGTGCACTGTACGAACACGAGCCGTAGGGGGTTGATACCGCCCCCCCCCCCCCCCCCCCCAGAGATCTCGAAAACTACACTACGTAGCAACAAGCAGAAAACGGCGTTAGATAGCTTGATACAATTTGTATCGAAATCATATTGTAATTTTTTGGGTGAGTTCAAAATTGAGGTCACTAAAGGTCATCAAATGTCATTTTTTTATTGTTTTAGGACCTTGCTTTAGAAATTATATTGATTTCGACTCACTCTAGAAAGAATATATCCCGTTTATCTAGAAAATAAAAACGGAAAAAATAAATCACCAGCTATTGAAATTGCAATCACCAGCTAATGCAACGTGCCATGAGATTTGACCTAAAATAAATATTTTAGGCTCCAGAAGTCACAAAACCCAATTTGCTGTTTTTGGGGAAAACAGTTTTTCGATAATACCTTTTTACATAAAATCGATACATAAATATTTACGCCATTGTATTTTTCTCGTCAAGGCGCTTTGAATGATATACGATTTTTGTAATGATATACGTTTTTCTCGTCAAGACGCTTTGAATGATATATGAATTTTTACCTAAGGTCAACTTAAAACTTTGGCCTCAGGTCAAGATCATGTAAAGACCCAAGTAGGTCATGTTGCATATTTGGAGACGCATCTCGATGAGACAAACACATTGGCGTCGGCGTTACTTCTCAAATGACCCCATAGCCCATAGGGGTCACGGAGCAAAACTTAGACCTGGATAATCAATAGAAGCCTATAATAGCATTATTGAGAAGTAATTGAACTAATATCATGCATGCATATCCTTGAAATGGGAAACATTTGAATATCCCCCCCCCCCCCATTGACTCATAATCGGAGGTCACGAAAATGACCTGACCCTAGGTCACCGATATGAAAATTCCGAGAAAGATGAATTGTAAATTTGTATGCTCTCATGATACCATGAAGTTTCATACTGACCGGTGAAAAACTCTGGCTTTGAAACAACTTTAAACTTTTTTGGAGGTAGGGTCACTTGGCCTGGTACCCTTCGACTTTTCGTCTTTTGACTTATCATCTTTCGACTTTTTATCTTACGACTTTTTATCTTTTGACTTTTATCCATACGACTTTTTACTATTCGACTTTTAGCGTGTTGACTTTTTGCCATGCCGACTTTTTATCTTTTTGATTTTTTACCATTAGACTTTTAGCGATACGACTTTTTACCATTCGACTTTTAGCGTGTCGCCTTTATGCCATGTTTACTTTTTACCCGTTTGACACCTTTCGACTTTTAGCGATCTTGACTTGTTGTCCCTTGACTTTTCGTCCGTTTACTTTTTATCGTCGATTTTTTACCCTGGAATCCTGGCTATGTACCTATAGTCAATCTTCGCAAGACGGGGCAAAAGAAATAGTTAAAAAAAATAGCACGTACAATTACCTAATGTAGGTAGATAAATGTAAATAAAAAGAAAAACAATGAAAACAATGAATGAAAACAATGAAAACTCTATAAAAAGAAAAACAATGAAATCACGTATTTTCTTGGTAAGGCTCAAGTAGCGGTAACGGAGTAGCGGAGTTGCGAGTAGCGGTTTCGAGATTTGGAAAAAGTAGCGCTGGTAGCGATAGCGGTTTCCACTAGCGAAGGTAGCGGAGGTAGCGGTAGCGGTTTCCAAAATTTGGTAGCGGCGACCACCTGATTGGCAGATCTGCCAAGAAGTCGTGAAACGCCGTACCGCCACCAGTGACAAGCATGTACTCTAAAAGCGCGGGATCACAGCAGTGAGCTTTACCCGATCGTCGTCTGGTAGTTGGTAGCCCACGGAAGGGCTCAGGACTGGGGTGTGGAGTGGGTAGAGTAAAGGGAGTATACGAGTTTTCCCAAAACAATTTAGATACATGCTAAAATGTACTTATAAAGGTAGTGGAGGGCTCACGGTAAATATTTTTTTTTCTGGAAAGTACCTCTTCTGCACATAAGAAGAATTCAAAGTGCTCGGTGATGCCACCACGATGTATTTTCTGCAGTACTTGGTGAGGCAGAACCAGTGTTCTCTTTTCATCAGTCTGCCATCCGTTAAAAATACCTTAGATATTGCATATTTCTGGTGAGATGAGCAGCTCCAAGCGGTGTTTAGTAAAAAGGCGACATTGTTATTGGTAATACAAATTAGTTTTCTAGTAAATTTTTGGTGATAAGCATGATTTATTTCTCGAAATTTAACTTATTTTTATAGTGGTTTACATGATTCAAAAAACGAATCGTAAATTAACACCTTGGCTCAAACTTTAACCCTTTATATGTATCGGTGAATATATGTGACAGTTGACAATTTTTCCTGAAGAATTGTCGGTAAAAAATCAACTGGGAGAATCCCTGTCGTGCTCAATGATAATGAAATATAAATTCAAAATAATTATCTTGTCGAACAGTCAGCATGTTTATTAGGCGCACCACGCTCCACACTCAACAATGTCGCAACAAATGCCACTGTTCTAATGAGTAATATTTCATCCTCGTCAGTTGTAAAAGTAACCGCACATTGATGACATCGTGTTTAGCGTGTTACACTCAAGCAGTTCGTGACGACGCATGAAGTTGTCAGTTGTCACACAAAACATACCGACAAACGGAGACTTGAACGTGTCAGTCAATCCAACTGTCGTTTAAAGTCCACCAGATATGAATACAACACACGTGGGTGTACGAATGATACAGCTTGCATGGATGAGACACATCAGATTGATATGCAGTCTCCGCTGTACAGCTTTACGGTACAGGTCTGATTTTCATGGTCACCGTCTTCAGCGAGTAGTGAAAACCCGTCCACGCGTTCCAGGTGATACCTTGTCCAGGCTTGACGTTGGCCAACTTTGAGAAGTCCCCCATACGGTACGGCCCGTTGAGGTTTGACGTGAAGCATCTATTGTACCACCAAGCGCCTTTGGATCCCTGCGCACAGTTAATGTATTGCCGGTCGTTGTCCTTGTCTTTGGTGCTGAACTGCATTCCCGAGTGCTGCGCGGTCAGCGAGTCGGTGGCCGTCCCTGTGTAGTTGATCGCCGTTAGACGGTATCCATCCTCCTCGGAGGAGATTCTGAAACCTTGGTACAGCGCGTACCTCGTCTGGTTCTCAAAGTCCTCGAGGTCTATGCGAAGCTCGTACCGCCGGTCCAACAGTGACGTCATGCGCCAGAGGTGCTCCAGCCCCCACCAGAACTCGCCGTCGAGGTCGCCGAAGCCCCACTTGTAGGCCTGCCATCCGAGGAAGAAGTCCTGGCGCGGCTGGAGGTCGGCTCTGCGCTGGAACACGGTCCAGTCGCCGTCACAGAGGGCAGGCACCGGGTGGCGCAGGCCGGGTAACACCAGCCGCACCCCGCTGGCGGCGCCCTGCTCCAGATCGCTGCAGTCGCGGCCGGGTGGCGGCGGGCACTGAGCGGCCCAGACGGCCACCGCCAGACCCAGGGCGACACAGCAGCGCAGCGGACGCGGCATGGTATGTGTGCAGGCCACTCCAACACCGTCCAACTGACCGACACCGACTGGGCGCACCTGGCGGCACCCTGTCCTCCTCACCACTACACTGAGTAGGGCCTCCGCAGCCCCCGAGCTATAAACACGGAGCGGAGAGGCGGCCGGCGATCGCAGCGCCACCTTCCGGCAGCGTGACGTCACAGCCAGATGTGTCACGTGACCGGCTGCAGGGTCTATCCTGTTTAATCCCCACTTCCCACCCCAGTCCTGAGCCTTCCGCTGACTTCCAGTAGCCAATGGGACATGCCAGGTCTGCTCTCGCTAGATGACAGTGAGTCACCGCTAGATGACAGTGAGTCACCGCTAGATGACAGTAAGTCACCGCTTTGGTTAAGGGCGTGAGCGGCGCATAAGCGTTTGTGAGTGCAGTGGCAGTTGCTAAAGAGCCCAGGTTCTAAAATTACTGGACTGATCTGAGTGATTTATTTACCATTTGATCATAAGCTGTCACGAACGGTGCTGCGATTGGTTTTATGTTGATAAGTCTGCTCAAAGTGGACTAAATTGAAGTAAAAACGTTCAGTACCACTCTGCAGACGAACCATGCTCCGGAACTACTGGACCGAGCGGATCTGCATGCTTTTTTCACTAATAAATCGGGCGTGGTCCAGAACGGTGCTGTTGATGGGCGGTGGTTTTACGCAGATTGGTACTTACACTCCAGGTAAACCAAATTAACAATCGACCGAACATAATCACCATTTTTCAGTCGCCGATCGGTCCAGTAGTTTTGGACCATGGGCTTGAATGCAAATTGGCTTTACAAGGTTTTGTCAGAATTTCGCCTTTTAAAAAAAGTAAAAATATAACTTTGAAAGGCACCGTTTTGGGACCACAACCGATCGAATGGTGAAAGAATCACGCATGAATCAGTGCAGCAGTTTCCGAGCAGTCTCGTCTTCAACGGTTTTCGGTAGCTTTAGTCCTATTTTGTCCCATTAGAGTAGACCAATCTGTATACAAATATGTTTATATCCGTTTTGAACCACGCCCGATCGAATGATGAAAAGACGCACAGATCGGTTCAATATATTTGAATCATATGCTCATCTGCCAACTTGTATGTACGTAAATGGATTGAACAATTCGGTGCACTTCGAAGTTCGAGTGAAACAATCTGTATAAAACGCTAGAACAGCACGGATTTGAATCACCTGGAATTGAATGGTGAATAAAAAAGCCAGGTTGGTTCTGTAGGTTAGGAGCAGGCTCGTCTGCTAATCTTCGTAAATAACCGAAACGGTGACAGCGCCTCTAGCGGTGAAGTTTGTCCCCTGCATGCCCCATTGCCAGAGGACGATCATGTAAGTTGCCGTGATTCCGTGGTTTTAGAGTTTAAACTGGTTACTGGTATCGGAACGATGTTTTACGATTTCTATATGTATCTGCCTTATTTAGATAGGATAACCTTATTTAGGGTTTGATGTTTACCTATTTTTCCTAATAAACAAACAGTTCGTGAACAGATCTGTTCTTGAAACAATGATGTCATCAGCGGAAAATAAATAAACAAACAACGAACAGTTCACGAACGTTCATGAGCTGCTCGCGAACAGCGCAAATTAACATGTCATTGTATTATGTATATAAAATAGATTCCCTCCAAGTTCGTGGCAAATAAAGCTGATCAAAAGTGACAGATATATTTGTTATGTTGTTATAATAAAGCTGCTTTACGATAAAGGTAAAGCCAAGTGACAACGCTTTTCTACTGGTCAATGCACTAATTACAATCACAGCGGAATTGAGACTAGTAAAAATAATTACAGAGTTATTGCTAGATGTTTGCTTTCTTTCTAGCCGCACAAAAAGCGAACAAACATTGAAATCATATTCAAGTCAAATCATTGATAAATTATGTTTATAAATTATATTGTAATTATTTATAAGAAATAAAAATACTTGTATTTCATATGATTATTTGCTTGACTCCTGGGGACATTGATAGAAACTAATATTGCACCATAGTCCGAACGGAATAAATACGGGTGGCTTTCATTTTCAACCCCAAAACTGCATCAATAGTACCAATTTAGTCATTTACTGCCACAAATAGTGTCCATCTTCAAATAATTAAAGATCTGAGAGCTAAATGTAATCTCAAAGGCTACACACGAAGAAAATTGGAAATGTTTATTTGTTCACGAACAGTTCATGAACGTTCGTTAACTGTTTGTGCACAGTCATGTTGTCGTGAACAGATGACCTATAGTTACGAAGTCCGCAAACAAACACTGTTCATGAACTGTTCATGAACTGTTCATGAACTGTTCATGAACTGTTCGTGAACTGTTCACGAACACATATGGAAACACCAAACCTTGAGATAATTGACAGTAGCATTGTTAAGCGTTTAACTTGCGTTCCCCGAACCATAAAGTAATCGATCAAAAACATATTTTTGAACACACTGGACCATTATCTGGAGACCGGGGAGATGCCATTGGCTGCCGTCACCACAGTTGTAGTATCGTAGTCGTTCAATGAGATGCATATACGTAGTTAGTAGTGAGACGCTGCCGCTTGAAATACACAATTATTATCCATTCATAGATATCCATAGATCCAGATCCATCCATAGATCCATCCATCTATCGTGAACCATTGACTGATGGATCACGACTAGGGCCTCTGCTAAGGAATTTTCACTGGGGGCACTTAAATAGTAGTCATCGGGACATGGGTCGGCACTGGTCTCGAACAGGTTAAATTGGATGGGGCTGCTCAGCAAGTAAGACCGCTTGCCATTCAATCGGAAGTGCAGTTGCAAAGACATAAGTTTCTCAAAAGCGTCGCCACGGGACAGGTTCGGTTGGGCCTCGTTGGGTTGCTAAATGCTCATACTCAGAGTGCTCCCATAAGTTCTCCCATATAGGTATGTACCTACCACAGCAGGACGGGCAAGAGCTTTGCGCTCTCTCGTAACTACATATGCCACGGAGGTTGATTTTAGTCTCAACCGTGAGATGATTTTAAGTCATATGCACTTGGTCTGGCATTTGTATGCGGTTGAATTCAGGACTCATATTATTTTCTAAAAAAATGTAAAGATAGGGTTCAAATCACACTCTGTCTGCAGGTTGAATGCCCTTACTCATGTACTTTGTTAAATGCCCACTGTGAACTGTACCTAATGGAAAATTAATAGTTCATTTTAAAGACATAACCGGACGAAGGTATTGGCAAACACATAGACAATGCATGATATTGGATGTGCAATGCCCTTAACGTGGGGTTTGGAACTGAAATACATTTCTTAGAATGTCGGGAATGGGTTATGCGAAAAATTGCTTAGCTACGTTCAGTAGTTTCAACACAGGACCACTGGGCCTCAGGTAAAATACAATACTTGGGGCAGTTTCGGGGCACGAAACTTTCTGCTGACCACCGCCCAAATTTGTCTGAGGAATAAGGATTATTTCAATTATTTCAGTCCAACGCGCTGTATGACAATGTTGGGTACTACAAGCCACACAGGGAGATAAGGGGTGATTTTTCCGACTCATGCCAGTCTCCTCTAACTAAAAGTTGCCTCCGTTTCCGAGAAATCGTCTTAGATTACAGTCCGCCAAGTTTACTTTTCGCCAAATTGCCCGCTGCGCCGTGGCGCGTTTAAGAGAGAGATAATTATATATATATATATATATATATATATATATATATATATACATACACACACATATGCCTTTTTTGCGGGATGCAGAACTTTATTGGATTTGATAATTCCCCGTCGGTCTGGCAGCGCGCGGGCTGGTATCGGTGGGATCGAGCCGTGCCGACCTTGATCAGCGGCACTGGTGACATTGGCCTACAGGCTGCCGCTGTTCGCTGATGGCCGCCGCCCGTCATCACAGCTAGAGGATGCTGAGCTGCTAGTGCTGACGTGCCTACCACCACTGCTAGAGAATGCTGAGCTGCTAGTGCTGACGTGCCTACCGCCACTGCTAGAGAAGGCTGAGCTGCTAGTGCTGCATATTAATGGGATGGGGAGGAGATTATCGTCCTTTCCAGCAGGGGGCCGGTAACTCGAGGGACTTCCCCGCCCTCCGTAGTGAAGCGCACTGCCTCAGACAGAGGAGGGTGCTGGGGGAGGGG
>JARBER010105709.1:0-11290 GCA_030265075.1 Balanus glandula
CACGTCGGAAGAGAACGTCATAGAACGACAGATAACGAAAGATAATGATAGAGAACGGCAGATAATGACAGAGAACAGCAGATAACGGCAGGGAACAGCAGAGAACAGCAGATAATGACAGAGAACGGCAGGTCGTAGAACGGCAGGGAATGGCAGGGAATGACAGGGAATGGCAAAGAATGGCAGTGGCAGGGAATGGCAGGGAATGGTAGGAAATGGCAGGGAATGGCAGGGAATGGCAGGGGATGGCAGGGAATGGCAGGGAATGGCAAAGAATGGCAGGGAATGGTAGGGAATGGCAGGGAATGGCAGGGAATGGTAGGGAATGGCAGAGAACAGCAGGAAATGGCAGGAAATGGCAGGGAATGGTAGGGAATGGCAGGGAATGGTAGGGAATGACAGGGAATGGCAGGGAATGACAGGGAATGGCAGGAAATGGAAGGGAATGGCAGGGAATGGCAGGGAATGACAGGGATTGGCAGAAAACGGCTGGGAAATGGCAGGGAATGGCAGGGAATGGCAGGGAATGGCAGGTAATAGCAGGAAATGGCAGGGAATGGCACATACCGACAGAGAACGGCAGAGATCGATAGAGAGAAAACCGCAGAGAACGGCAGAGCAAGGCAGAGGACGGGAAAATGTGACAGCGAACGGCACAGCACGTCAACGCGAGGGGAGATGAACGCAGCGATTATACAGCGCTGCAGCCAGTCGGGCGCGCTGACCGACTTGGTAAGGAGGTGTGTGAATGGGACGGACGCCCATCTGCGTACGAAAAGACGGCGTCTGTCTCTGCAGAACAGATCTGGGAAAGCTTCGATGGTGTAACGGTCCATATGTGACACATATTTATCAGTTGACTGGAAAGGATATTTTCCCGTGTGAGAATGAATATTGTGTAAGGTATCAACAATCATGCAGCTTTAAACCATAATCCGTGCGAAAAAAAAGATGAAGTATCGCATTTTATGCCTATAGGTTTTGAAATCGTAAATGACCTTCGGAAGGCTAATAAAAAGCGTAACATGGCATTAAGCAAGAAAATAGACGTACATTGACGAAAATAGGCTTAATGGATCACGTTTAACAACATAATTTTTGTAGGATATAAAGTCTAAAAACATCTTAATTTGTCGATATGTGTCAAATAAGTAAAATTAACTTATAGGTACGTGACATTTTGTGACAGATCAGATCAATGACAAGATGATGTCGGTATCACCAAACCCAGTACAATAAATGTCCAGGGCTTTGCAGCATTTATCATTCTAAATATGCATGTATTGTTACGAGCGAGCGGGCTTATGGGAAGCATCTGAGTATGAGCAGCCCGCGTCAACGCTTTTGAAAAGCTAATATCTCTGCAACGACACTTCTGATTGGCAAGAAATCTCCATCTCCCTTGGACTGATGGTGAGCAGACCTATCCCACCTACCCTGTTCGAGACCAGTGCCGACCCATGTGGGATGCACTGGTCTAGGGGCCACCGACGCGGACGGCTCACTGACCGCTAGCCCCGTTTTGATATGGATGAAAATGGCATTGGCACCGTTCAGCTCGTCGGGTCTTGGAGATCCAGATTAGCTCTAATCACCAATAACTTTCAACCAAGTTTTTTTGGCACACCCTAGACTGCCAGGGTCCCGTTTTTTTTGGGAGGGTGATACGAAAGTGGTAGTGTAGTGCATACTTCCTTTATGATTTTAGGTGCAACAAATGTGTCAGAAGCATTTTTACTGCATAATACATCATACATACTGGGTATGTGCATATTTTGTGGCAGAGGCGCACTTAGGTATCGAAAATGGGAGGCGGTATACCCGCTCGAATAAGCACAAGCGTCACTAACATGTCAAATTGGGCGTTATGCACATAGTGTACCCCACGTTCTTAACCTGGATCCGCCTATGCGTAATATATAATTATGAATAAATTAGAGCAAATAATTCCACACGCGACGCTTATATGCTGTCACAAGCAATCGAAAAAGGACACATGGCTAATTACAAGATCCCTTATTTTTCATCCCATAAATACGCCTTTGGTTTTAACTTATGGTTTTTACCTTTGATTTGTTGAAGACCAATACATTCCAAGCTCAAACACGTGTATTAAATTAACATTAGTTGAAAACATGATTACAATGGTCTTTTAAAAAACACCCACTATTTGCGCATGTTCCCTGACCTCTATTGTTGTTAAAATGTAAATTTTGCAGTCCAAATAGAAATATCTTATCATGGCCAATTGACTAGTTTTGTCCTATCGAAATCATACGATCAGTTTTCGAGATCTCGGGGGGGGGGGGGGAATAGGGCAGAATACACCACCCCCCTCCCCCTAGCAGGGAGTCGTCATTCTGGCCGCCAGAAGGAAATATATTTAAGACGTCTGTGTGAGCTATTTTAAAGCCACTGGCATTAAGGCTCTTTTTCTTTGTTTAATATATTATGTTTCACAGAACAACAAATATTCCGGTCTTCTACCGTAACTATACGATGCTACACCAGATACGATAATAATAGCCAATTCCATTGATTGGCCTACCGTACTATAAAAACCTTGGAGCTCGCTCTAGATATGAGGCCATGTCAAATATTTCCGGTGGTGGGACTACAAAAAAAAACCACACACACACACACACATAATTACTGTCATTTACTGGCCAAACATCGCCCTAGCAGAACCTCACGATCCTCCGATGTGTAGCAACGACAACAGCCGAAGAGCATCGTTTGAAATCGACAGGTTATTGAAACACCTCCAAAGTTAAATGATCGTTAACGGTAACGTCTACAAGCACGATAACCATGACGTCACTGGCGGCGCGAGTGCGTGCCGGCCGCCGCCCGCAGTCAGTGTGCGTAAGCCGAGCACGCTGGACGTCGCGACGAGACGAGAAGCAGCGCCCCCCCCCCCTCCACCCAATTCAACCATCCCAAGTGAAATCGACAGATTATTGAAACACCACCAAAGTTAACTCTATAATGCCTCCATTAAAATTCATGGACGCTACATTTTCAATCGCGCTCGGAGCAAACTTCCGTTAGAGTTTGGCGTACGTGATCAGTACTACAGCGCTTGGGCGACGTGCCGCGAATTCCGCCCAGCACCGGCGAACTTTACCTGGCACTGGCGAATTTTCCTGGCACTAAGCCCAGAATCTGTGTCATAGAACCCACCATCTGCGGGGCCATTGTCCGAAGCATGCCTAGTTTCGTCGGGTCGTCATGGCCTGAGTACTATAATCGTGTTCTGCCGCGGTGCGCGGCGGATTTTAGGGGCGAACACGAGCCAATCAGCGCTGAGATGGCCGCTGACATATGCAATTTGAGCCAGTGATTGGCGGTGGTGGCGGCGCCGCGAGCAGATCAGTGGGAGCGCAGACTATCTGGTATGGATTTCGGAACAGCCGGCGAGAGGTGCGATCGAATGGGTCGAATGGGTCACGGGGTCGACAACCAGGCTTCAGGGAACGTGGCAAATAACCTCGAGTCTATAGTGAGCGGCGTGGGCGTGAGAGCCAGCGTTCCCGAAACGTTATGTAGTTGTGTCTTTCTTTTGGTTGCCTTGAAGTATGTTGTCAGCCTCGCGAGTCATGCGGTGGCCTAAATATATCGCGCAAAACTTGCAGTAATGCAGTAAAAACAAAACTTTCATCCTAACAAATTCGGTGGCCAATTTGTAATGTAATATGGAGAAACCCCCCTATTTGCAAATTATAACTTGCCGTAGTTACTTAGAGGCGAAGCTCTGGTTACGGATTTAATCACTGAGCCCAACCCCGCAGAATGTCGGCACGTAGGGTCAAAATTCAGGGAGAAAGGGCGAGAATGAATCACGGACTCCGAGTATTCAAAGCAATTCAAGGAGCATTGCAGTATCGATGAAACAGTGTCACCATAATAGTTCATACTGAACGTCATATATGTTCATTTCAACGGCATAATTTCCAGGAAAGACATTGCACAATGCACAGTCTTCATTTTATTTTCTAACTGAAACGCTTCCCCTGAAGATTACAGTGCAATAGCCTGTAATAGTTTTGGTGGGGAATTACAATATCACGGAAGTATTTTTCATTTCGCAATTAATATTTTTCGAGAATTAATTGCAAGATAGCAGCATTGAATCGCCTTTAAATTAATCGCAGCGAATTTCCATATAAGTATCTGTCCTTTGATGATCTCTGCATTCTATCCTTTTACCCAAATAAGTAAGTGACACAGAACAGGACGAGAAGCGTGGTTGAGCATAATAGCACGTGACCGGGCATAATGCAATGCTAATTTAGGATGAACTGTGCATCAACACATATCTTAGTTTTTCTGCCTACTTTTACAAGAACTTTTGTGAATCTTTTGTTCCTCAAGAATGAAGCATGAGTAACGATGCCTCTGAACACCAGATTCATTATGAAGAATATGTATAATTAGAGTGCTCCACATATACTCTGCTATGTGTCTGGTCTAAGTGAGTTATGAAAATGTGCTGATGAAAATGTGATGATGAAAATGTGCATTGTGATATCCGCTTTTACGATAAATTGTCGCGCTGCTGAGAATATCATTACCGAAGACATTAGCCGTGATTTCGATGGATTTTTGCGCTGCTGAGGAAAAGTAATTATGCAAAAAGTAAAAAGCATAAATAAAAAGGTTTTTGATGATAACCTCAACAGCATGTTTTGTGTTTAAGCCTCAGAATCCATTTTCCAAAGTTTTCTGCTAGAAATGCTTCTATGAGAAAAGTTTCTTGCAAAAACAATGCACGTAAAAACGCATCCAGAAGCCTCTATACCAAAAACATGTATGATAATATTCTCAAGAGCCTCAGTAGTGTTATTCTCATGGGCGCAGCAATCTATTGTGAAAACTTATACCACTAAAGATAAAATTATCGGTTTTTACGATTATCTATTTCGCCGCTGAGGATAACATTATTGAAGTATTTTGAATGGCCTCATTAATGTGTTTGGTACATAAGCTTCAGGATTAAGTTACTTTTCACAGGCATATGTTTACTAGATATGTTTTCCACGGAAACAACTCTAGCGCAACATTGCATGTAAGTATACATTCTGCAACCTGTATACTAAATCATATATGAGGTTATCCGCAAAATCCTTGGTAATGTTATCCTCAGGAGCGCAAAAAATCCATTGTGAATACTGTTATTCCTGAGCTTCTGATGTGGAAGTTTTAGTAGCTTATACATTCCAGGAAATACATCTGATTGTGCCGATATTATTATTAATCAATACTAGTTTTGGGTACATACATTAAGCTTACAAGAAGTTCATGATACAAAAAGGCTTTGTAAAAAATGTCTAGCATATTTTATTAAGCTTAGTATATCGTTATATTAAACTAGCTAAGAACGGCGTGCCACTGGCTTCACACAGTGGCCGTCTGCCACTGCCGTGAGACAATGAAGGACATGCAGCGGCTGGGATTATCCGGCGAACGGGTTATCCGGCTTGGCTTTGTCTATGTGCGTGCGGCACGTGGGTCGGATCGGCGGCGAATAGTCTAATAATCCTTCCGTGGCGATTGCGGTAACTCCTACGCCACAATGGCCACGTGATCCCTTTGAATCTGAATTAAGGCAGGCGGATTTAATCCGTATCCCGCTTATTGCCAGCCTCACACTCGCAAAAATATCATGTCTTACAAAACTATTCAAGAATTATGCGGGAACAGTTTTACAAACAATGCATTTTGAAGTTCATTCTGAAGCTTATATGCTAAAACCCCGGTAATGTTGACTTAAATAATCCTAAGCAACGCAAAAAAACGGGCAATATGTACCATCACGAAACGGCTGTGTTGATTATTTATCATTGATTTGATTATTCTATCATAATAAAGGATCGAATAGAAGCAAATATCAGTGACTTACAAATAAGAGTGAGCCAACGTTAGCCTTTCAAACGGAATCGAGTCTATACATTACACATGTTTGCAGACATGATCGATTACTAAAGAGAGAAAATAATACTACTAGTGAAAAAATGAGCTGTATTTAGCTGTTAAATCATGACTGCATATCATGCACCCGCACGCAACAGCCATAAAGGGGCTCCGATAGCGCTCCTGAAGCACTCAGTCATGATGACCTTTTGATTACGACAAACACAAACTTTCCGACAAACAAGACACATTACCTCGGGTCATTACCAGCCTGATGCGGCACCGGCACCGCCGGATGTAAGACCATCACTCACCATTACACTGCGGGCGTCCAGTTACACCTCATTTGAACGTCACTGCCGTCTATTTAAACCTGGCGCGGCAGTGCCACTGCCGTCTGTTTATCTGACATGAAGTTGCCACTGCCGTCTGTTTATCTGACATGGCGGTGCCACCACCGCCTGTTTATCTGACATGGATGATGGAGGTGCCACTGCCGTCAGTTTATCTGACATGGATGATGGAGGTGCCACTGCCGTCTGTTTATCTGACATGGATGATGGAGGTGCCACTGCCGTCTGTTTATCTAACATGGATGATGGAGGTGCCACTGCCGTCTGTTTATCTGGCACGGCGGTGCCACTACCGTCTGTTTATCTGACATGAAAGTGCAACTGCCGTCTGTTTATCCGAAATGAATGATGGAGGTGCCACTGCCGTCTGTGTATTCGACATGGATGATGGAGGTGCCACTGTCGTCTCTATATCTGACATGGCGGTGCCTCTGCCGTCTGTTTATCTCACATGGCGGTGCCACTGCCGCCTGTTTATCTGACATGGCGCTGTCCCGCCTCGCCACAGGACGGCTCAGACTGGCACGTCAGGCGATATATACGACTCCAATGACTGTCGGTACCACTGTCACCGGCGGCCTCAGGCATGGCAGCTGTGACAACGGTGACCAGCCGGCTGCAGTTTGTGGCCAATATCGGAAGCAGCGTGAACCCATGCAATGTCGACAACAATAAAACGGCGTCATCGGGAGCGCCACGCGGCGCGGCGGCATGGCGCAGGTTAGGGGCCGGGGAATGACGGAATGAGTTGCGGTGTGGTTCCGAGGGGGAATAGCTGGCATTGGAAGGGAATACACGGACGTCTAAGATGCAGAGTTGAGGTGAAAGTCAAAGGTGTAGTACCTTTCGCAGCGATGCATGTGAGAAGTGCATGTCAGAACTGTTGCTTCCTGTTGATGGAAATGCGAAGGATATGTCTTATTTGCAGGTTAATGTGAATACATTCATGCTGGTAATGGCTACCTAGTAAATAGCCATCAATAATATTAAATAAGGGTTACAGCATCAACAAAGATAAACCGAAATACTGCATATGAAAATCAAAATGTAAAAGATGAACAAATGGTAGCAGGGATGGAAGTGGATATATCAAGGGAGCGTGTGTGAAGTAATATTGTATTACAGCTCAATGATTGATGATGATGATGATTTTTGCATACTTTATAAAAGAATATGACGCAAGAGAGATGTCTGATGCACGTTTAATACAAATAAGATGTTGTTCCTGATACGAAAGAAAGTTAAAACTGAGCATCACACGATGAACGATGTCCATTTTCGACAAGGCATTACAATAAAAAAGGAGCGTGGACAGGAACAAACACTCCAAGCACATCTTCCGTCGCTGTTGATAAGGATATTTTTTTCATAGCCTGACAGCTTGTCAGACTATGCAAAAAGCAAAAAATAATCTTTGGTTACAACTTTGAAAACGATTCCCCGCCCATGGACATGTCGTGATGAAATCTAGTGATACTTAAGATGATACGTGATGAGATGTGACGTGATAACCACTTCTTACATACAGCGACATCTAGCGATTTATTTTCGAACTGTCCATTAATATGTAACATAAAAATGTACATGCCTGAACAGCGTTTATTGATCAAAACTCAGAAAACTAAAAAAGTAAAGCTTGCTTAGAATTTGTAATGAATTGGTAAAAGCAAGATAGACAATTGATTGGTTGGAATCACCTAAAGAAGCGCTTTACCGTGGATGCATAATGTATTCAGCGAACGGATACATCAGACCATTGGCTGGCAGTATTTTAACAAGGTCATAAGGTATTCAGAGAGCTGTCGGCTCGGTTTCGGGAAGAGTAAGCACTTGCTGATGTTTTATGAAACATATATATGCAGACGGCACATATCCGGGAATGTCTAGGTGAGATAGATGCACCGATGCTAGCATGCATGCATCTCTAAGAATTTAGCCCGACTCGAGTGCACTGGCTACATGCACGATGATGATGATGATAAGCACCAAGGGTGATATGTGTAATAAATGTCACGGGGGCGTGACCTGGGGCGATTTGTAGCAGAGATTGAATCGAGCAAATAATGTTTAGAAGTTCAGTAAACTGCAATCGTCAGTGGCTTCCTACTTTGTCATTAAAGAAGAACATGGTGGCGGACGGCCAATTAAGATGGACGTCATCACAAAACTGTTCAATTGCCATGGCTTATAATGGTGGATTTTCATTCTGTTATTTCTCAAAGTTCACCATCTGAACAAGTTGCGTGCCAGCGCACGTGTCGCATGCCGCGCGCGGAACGCGGTACATGCAGTGGTGGTAACACACAAGAGTCAGCACTGCAGTCTAAAACAGGGTATGTTGGATGAAGCTGCTCAGTAAAGAAGACTGCTTGTCTTCTGGAAGTGCGGCTGGAGACATATTAGCTTCTAACAGCTGTCATACCGTGAGCGTGAGTGTTGGGCTGTTCATACTCATATTTTTCTATATACTTCGGAAAGACGCTTTTACAAGCTATTATAAGGCTGGTAGTACCTGTTCGTGCGTCTTCTGATAGAGGAAACATTGCACACATGGATGTAAGTACATATGTTTTTAAAGCCGCCACCCTTGAACCCATGGTAACCAGGAGCGCCCCTCCCACAATCCCAATGACGCACCCCACCTTACGTTAACTCCAGATAACAAAAGAAAATGTCATGTCCCTCCCAGCTAAGAAATGGAACAAAACAAACAAACTATATGTAGTCAAAAGTATAATATAGAAAGCAGTCGACGCTAAAACCAGCAAGCGACTGCCACTAATCCCCATCTACACTCATGGCGGGTCGTTCATTCATACATTCATACACATAACCGAGATAGTATGTGTACCCCGTCGTACGGCAGCCCAATCTCGTCCACATCAAGAAAGGTTTCTCAGACAGCGAGACAGGACACACTTTCATTCAGACGGTTGGGGAAGGCAGGCCTGGTCGGGGTAAAACAGGGGTCATTGCTGAATCAGGTGTGTTGCACACACATGTTGATTGGCTAAGCTGAGCGGCACGATCGAACCTTCATTAAAGTTGTTGACGTTTCTACGACCGTTCATCACACCCGCTCGCTTAAGCACGGGCTTTCCCGACCTGCAGGTGGCAACAAGATATTCTCCCGACCGACGACCTGCATTGACACTCTCTGCCAAGAGGATTGCCTAAGGCGTAATAGGATTAAGTACAGAACGGAGAACAGCCAGGCCGGTCTGCCTAGGATACTGGGTACTCCAAAGTGTTGCCAAATATCACTAGATCTATAGAATATAAAAGCATTGTTGGCGTATTTCTTTTTACTGCCAGGTTGAGGCAGATTCAACTTCCAGGCTAGGTTGAGGCGGCTGAAACGCTTAAAAATACTAGTACATGCTACGATACTTGGGATAATAACTCAGAAACGTACCTCACAACGTAATTTTTGAACCCGGAAATTGAAAGAAAACGTTCAGGCTTCATATTTAGTTGCTTTATTATTGTATTGGTTGGATGTAAAACAGCCGTGAGCCCAGAAAACGGCGTTTTTACATGTAACCATATTTTTACTAGTCCATATGGACTAGTAAAGAAATGTACTCCGTGCTACCATATGAACTTTGACCTGCCCGGGTCTACCGATCGCCAGACGTGTTCTAGTAGTCTGGCGTTTATTCGTTGATGACTAGTCTGGCGTTTATTCGCACCAGATTTAAACCAGGGTTGCGGAGTCGGAGTCGGAGTCGGAGTCGGAGTCGCCCGGAGCCGTGGTAACGAGCTCGGAGTCGGAGTCGGAGTCGGAGCCGACCAAGCTGCCTTGACTCCGACTCCGGAACGCTTATTAAAATTTGTGGCATCGCTTGCCCATGCAGTCATAAGAATTTATTGCCTTGCTGGAAATAAATTTTGGAAATGTTTTGCCTTTTTTCTCAACAACAGCAACTGTTGGCCTTTGTATCATAATTTTGTAGCCCCGTACTTTCAGTGATGAGAACACCTGGTGATTAAAAGATCACCACTTACTTAATTAACCCGCCATTGGCTGGGGGGAAACGCCCCCCTCCGGCTTTTTCTCAATAACTTACAAACGAAACAAGATATCAACGTATCGATTGCGGCTACCTTCTTCTGCATCGATTTGACGTCCTGTGTGCATTTTTTTCGATTTTGCCAGATTTTTTTTTTAATATAACGATTTTAGTGACTACAAGGTCAAGGTCACTACACGCGGTTTTGGTTCCAAAACGAGTGATGCTCTAATGTCCCGTAAATACGTCATTGTTAAAAACGTAAACGGCAAAACATTGCAAATTGTAAGAACTACTATATGGCTATCTCGAATTTTGGAAAATTTTGGTTTTTGACCCCAAAAATTTCAAAAAATCGATTTTTGAGGGAAAAGTTCTGCAAAATCCAGAATTTTCAAAATTTTCGAAAAGCGGAATATATGTCAGAGAACCAAATACGATCAATATACAAACCAAATTTCAAAGTAATATCTCTGTATTTGACCGACTTATGACACTACATATTTACGACTTAATGACATCATTTTTGTAAATCATTTTTTGTACTTTTTTGAACAGATATGACCAAATAAACATTTCCATAATATTTCTGAGACAATTTTGGACTATCAACATGGTTTGTTTATACAAAATAATCATTTTCAAAATTTGACCCAAACTGAGCTCGTTTGAACTGAAATTGACCTTATATTGCAATAATTGGCAAAAATGGCTATTACAATCGAATTCCACGTGTAAAACAATCCAGATATCATGCGTCGCATGACCTTCGCAAACCTTTTGGACACGGTGACCTTTTGTGACCTGGTCTTGACCTTGACCTTTGCTTTAAAATTTCACTTTTGCTTACTGTGGAAGATTCATCGTACCTTTGGGAGAAGTTTGTGTGATAATAGTCCCATTGTGACGATTTGAAATGAAAGTGTAGCCCGATAACTAAAATGTTTTAGGTTTGACCCATTACCTGACCTTGACCTGACATTTGACCTTAAGTTCACAATTTTAAGTACG
>JARBER010105820.1:0-11290 GCA_030265075.1 Balanus glandula
CAATCATCAAGCGGAAGGGAATAGTACTTCAAACGAGAGGTTTAAGTTAAACTTCTAAAACCGATTTGTCAGTGTAGCCTAGCATTTCATTACGTAACAAGCTCTTTACGAATCATCTTTCGCTGACAAAAGGCTTGCTTACATTTCATGCCCTACTGCCCAAACTTTTGACTTATGGTCAATTTCGATCGCATTATAGTGAAATAAATTAAAAAGGCTTTCAAATGATTATGTCAGATTTCTCCTATCATCCATTGTTTCCGAGATATTGGCAAGGTTTCCAGAAATAATCATTTTTGACGATTTTGACCTTTAATGACGTCTTTTGACATTGAAGATATCAACCCAAAGTCATTGAACCTTCACAAATTATTTTCATTACAGATCTCACTCTCACCAAATTTTATGATTTTTTAATAGTGTGTGGTGAGTGCAAAACTAATCGCAACATAATCGTAAATTCATGGTGTTATGACGTTTTTTCACCAAATTTTATGATTTTCAATAGCCCTACCACATTTGATGATCTCGGCTGCATCTTCAGTGAGTCGATATCTGAGGGGGACGGGTGCCGATATCTAAGGGGGACGGGTGCTGATATATGAGGGGGACGGGTGCCGATACCTGAGGGGGACGGGTGTCAATATCTGAGGGGGACGGGTGTCGATATCTGAGGAAGACGGGTGTCGATATCTGAGGGGGACGGGTGTCGATATCTGAGGGGGACGGGTGTCGATATCTGAGGAAGACGGGTGTCGATATCTGAGGAAGACGGGTGTCAATATCTGAGGGGAACGGGTGTCGATATCTGAGGGGGATGGGTGTCGATATCTGAGGACGACGGGTGCCGATATCTGAGGTTGACGGGTGCCGATATCGGGGCTGGTGATAAGCTCCCCCGACACATTCGTATCCTTTTTATCCCTCCAGGAATAGGATCCGTCTTGCTCCACTTTTTTCTGCATTTCCACCTTGTCACATGGCCCCTCATCTGTACATTTCCGCCTCAAACTGGCTCCTCACCTGTACATTTCCGCCTCAACCTGGCTCCTCACCTGTACATTTCCGCCTCAAACTGGGCTTCCCTGTCGAGCAGCCTCTCGCGACCGATCTGCACCTTGACCGTGCCTGGTATGTCGGGGATGGCATAGGCCATGACTCCCGTCAGTCCGATGACCACGTGCTGCAAATAACATCGCAGCACGGCACACTGGTCAGTGTCACCAAAACAAGCACTTGAACCATAGTGATATGCCATCTGACAGTCTGAAAAACGCAGCGAAAGGTGTGTGATGCACTGATGTGATAGTGATAAAGCTTTATAGGGTTACCGATCACAAAGCACTGCGTTAACTTACAACATGAGCGAGTCATTGACAATATGTGAGCTTCTGATATAGGAAGAAGCGCAACCATCGTCCTCTAGCGAGCGCCTGTATTATAAGAGGAAACTAGTAACTGGCTTCGGATCAGTCTCTGGCCATGACGAACGCACCCATTGATCTCGAGCGAGCCATCGACCTTAAACGGGCGACTGATGTTGACTTATAACATCCTCTCACAGCCAACCTCCCCGCGCACCCCCTCACGACACCCCCCCCCCCCCCCCTCCCACTGACCTCAAACACGGCGACGAATGCGAGCCTCGCGCCGAACACGTGCCAATACATCATGTTGGTGGTGTAGGGGTTCTCCTCGTCGGTGGTGTTAGGGGTGCGGAACCCACGGTACCGACACGTCTCAAACGTCCGATTGTCGATTTGTGGATCTGGCGCGTAGCCTGGTGGAAAGTCGGCTGTGTTGAACACTGAAAAACAGAGGAGTGCTTTAAGTACATACATGTCTTGACAACAGTAACAGTCATGCAATTTAAATAAGGCCTCCTAAAATGTTATGTGTTGTCGAAATTCGAAAGTGATATAGTAGGGAACAAATCTGGTGAGAGCGCACGTTATGCACTCACGCACATATTCAAGGATATACGTACGCATGCATTCACGCACGTATGTCACATTCACATGCCCAGTTACCAAGTGTCCACTGCCCACCGTCCGGCTCAGGCAATCGAGGAAGCCGCGCCAGATAAGTCAGCAGCATTGAGAACAAAACCGAAAATCGCCTGCAGTGACAATTGACATTGCTGACGTCATTATATCTTTATAAGGTGTTCGACTGCGTCGATCAAGAAGAGCTAATAATGTCGACAAACAGTAGTAACTAACGCACTCGTACAACCTACACTCAACAACACATAAGTTTCTGTGTTTTTGTCATATGACGATCAATCAGTCAATGTCTGAGCTGCATGTTAGGCCTTAGACTGGAAGATTTTCAGACGTATCAGTTTCAGATGAACTCGGTAGCATCGTTTTCACATGCGAAGTTATTTTTCACCCGCAGTTTGGTGTTACCTGCGGCGGCTGCCGCCTCTCAACATTGGAGACTGCAACGCCGAGCTGGCCGTCGGTTTATAGCGATATTTCGATCGGCTTGCGCCTGACAAATTCTGATTGCGTCATTCTGACTGCTGGTTCGAAACTGACAATTCGTGCTATGATAAAAAAATATATGAGCAAGGCAGTAGCTGGACGGAATCCATAATGGACGTGAATGTTCATCGAACGGCAATAACAATGCAAACGTAGGTTCGTTAATATCAAAGAAAGCTAAGACAACATTCGTTCAAATGTCACGTTCCTTAGCAGCCCTGCACCGACATTGACATATGTATACGATGTTTGCTGAAACAAGTTCCGCACTGGTAGACTCCTATTATATAATGCGCTAGCTCGTGGATAGGAATTAAATACGGGAATTATTGAAAGCAAAACAGGGTAATGTTACTGGCGTATATCTGAAGGTCACGAAGAGCTATCCATGAAATGCCGAAATATTTTTCTACTACAACATATGTCACTTAAAACCTAGATGATTCGTTGATTCCAATTTCCAAGTTACCGATGCTGAGTAAAAGTTTCACGCCCACTAAATTGGTACCACCACAGCTGAATGATCGCTTCCAAAAAAAAGAAGAAACAAACACGCAAGCTATCGAAACGGACTATTCCTGGGTCGACAGAACAGAAGAGGCATGGGTTGTCTTTGTACTATTAATAGAGGTCACACAGGCAACGGAAGTTGTCGATTTTACTCAACTCAGAAAGCGTGACAACATAAAAACACTCAACTCATCTGTGCATTCAGACCTAAGACAGCACTTATGATTGCTTCTTTGTATTTGTTTAGACGGAGGAGTCGTAACTATCGGACGCAGCTAGAGATATCTGCACAGCGGGTCTTCTCTATTGATTGGGGACGAGTCGGACGCTAAATACGTAATGCCGATCGCGTGGGTAGCTCTGTAAGCCGATTGATTACGTCGTACCGTTGGTAGAACTACCTTGTTATTATTAGTTGCCTCGTATCTTACCACACAGTCATATCACTAATTATTGCTCCAGGAAATTGGCGGGGATATTGTAATCAGAATTCGTACTAATAAAGGCGTCAATACAGAACAAGGAAAATCGTATTAGTGACGATATGGAATTGTAAGACAGCATGCCGCTGTGTAAGGATGCTATCAGTCACGATACGGGATCGTAAGACAGCATGCCGCTGCGTTTAAAGGTAGATTGCCACCTCGCAGGTCGATATGGAGTTCTTGGTATGAATAGGGAGATTAAGCGTGTCCGACTTCATCTACAAAGTTTGGTAATCCAAACTGCTCCATAAGATCACAATATAATACATTAGGACAGCTCAAATATGAAAGATTTTGGTGCAATTTGAATCGTCTGCGCACTATCTGAAATCGCTACTTTGTGAGCTGGGCTCCAATTTGATTTGGAATATTGCAAGCCCAGGGTAACCATTCTGGCAATGGGCTTTAAAATAAAAATGCGAAGGCAAAAAAATATATAGTCAACAACTGTTGTCGCTTTCAAAAGATAAATTATCTTTATAACACCAAAGCAGTGATCCTCGGCTTTGAGCGGCAGAGATTTGTGCCAATGACATTTAACACACACAAGACGTCAGAAGCCATAGCAGAGTTCGTGATGCGGTGAATTCACAGATGCGCCAGATTCACAGACATTGGATAAGGGCGGCCATCATTAATTTAGTGTTGTTCACATCTTGGTACTATGGTTTGGAGTCGGAACAAAAAGGGGTTTCAATCCGCTGCTTTTGGTGACGCAGGAGCATGAGTAAACACGTTCATTAGTTCATTAGTTCATTAGCATGCGGCAGCGTCGTGCTGACCTGACAGTGTAGCGTTGATGTAGCCGTCCAGCGTGCCAGTATCGCTGTACTGGTACCAGTACACCAGGCGAGGAATGAAGTCACTCGTGAAGGCGATCACCAGGGCCTGACGAATAGCAAGAAGGAGGCATCACTGATGACTTCAATTGCATGTGAAACATAGACAGTAATATCCCGACAAGAAAATAGTTTTAGCCATTTTCACGTTTGAATTTTAGCGCTGTGAGGATTACACTGTAATTTATGTTTTGAGGCTTAGATGATTTGGTAAAAAAGTTTTAGGCTGAAATTTCACTGCAATGTTATGCTAAAATATTTTCTTACCAAAGCATCAAAACCTCAAAAACCTTAAAAATGTTATCCTCACAGCGCAGTAATTCGTCGTGAAAACGGATTATATCGGTCGCAACAATAGTCCTATTTTTAACTAAGGTGACTTATTGTACACACTAGCCTGTGACTTTGTTTCCATGTCTATTCCCGACAGCAGGCACGTAGCCAGGATTTCGTATAGGGGGGTGGGCCCTTCGAAAGGACCCCTTCTCGAGCGATAAAAGGGCCCCTTCCCAAGCTTCTCAGGCACCATTCCTGAGCATTCAAAGGGCCCAATAGAATGAGTGAATATGTCTCCTACAACGGTGGAAAAAGCAGTAAGGTACAGAAACTCGCAGCATGCACATTTTTTTATAAAATTTTGCAGGCTTACGTCTGAGGGTGGTGCTTCAAATGGCTTATTTCTGACCTCATGCGATTTGTTTAAAACCTATTGCGCCGCGGAACGGCGCGATTTTGTTTAGTGTAATGCCTTTGACATGCAATATGCATTGTCATCATTCAGAACTTTGCAACATTTTAGTAGGTAATGAATACTTGTCATTGAGCGCCGCGAAGCGGCCAGAAAATTTTGAAGGTTTGCCTGATAAGACATATATAGAAATGGTGGACCCTGTAGAAGCTGAAAGATAGGAGATATAAAGAAATAACAAGCTTAAATGTTTTTTGTTCAATTTAACGTTATGACGAGCCAAAGACGATTGAACAACGGCTTCATTATGAGGATAATAAATCAAGTGACGCCGCGAAGCGGCAAACATTTTACAATTTTAGGCCATAGAAAACCACTCTACTGCCGGATTTCCAAATTTTCGACAGCCGTATAAGGACCTCCTCACGAGAGGTCCTCCATTCGGTTGGGAGGCCCTCCATTTCGCACAGATGGATCTCTTCTCCACACGGGAGGTCCTCCTCTTTGCGCAGAGGGGTCTCCTCTCCGCACAGTTTTTTTGTGTGCAGAAAGGCCTCATACCTGCACAAGAGGTCATTCTCTTTGCGCAGAATATCTTCCTCTCCTCACGGGAGGGCCTTCTTACGTTAAGGCCTTCTTTCCTCTCCTCACGGGAGGGACTTCTTACGTTAAGGCCTTCTTTTTGCGCAAAGAAACCTCCTCTCCGTATGTGAGGGAGGGCCTCCTCTCCGCACGGGAGGGCCTCCTTTTTGCACGGGAGGGTCTCCTCACGTCTTGCTCTGGAGCCCTCCGTGCTGGCTAGGGGCCTATTGGCATGTTTAGGAGCCCTTTTAACCCACCCAGGGCTCTTTTGATCTGTCAGGGACCCTCTGGCATGCACAGGGGCCCTTTGAACTTTCAAGGGTCTCTCTAACCTACCTTTTCAACCTGGTAAGGTACGCTTTGTCTCCCTGCTGACATGCTCCAGGGGCCTTCCAACCAGCCCAGGGGCCCCTCTGTGGTGGCTAGGGAACCTTTCTGCATGTTTAGGGCCCTTCGAACCTGACAAGGGGCGCTTTCGGTCTAGCCAGGAGCCCTCTGACTTCATATGAAACTAATTTGAACGTCCATATGGCCCTCTGGTCTTTCAGAGAGAGTCCTGGTAGCCCTAAGTGCATCTAAAGTGCTCGTAACTGTCTCAACTCTGAGTCCTTCTGATTCACCCGGGGCATTTTCGTCACGCCTGGGGCCCTTTCGTCTCGACTGACGGCCCTGTCGACTCACATGTGGCCCTTTCGACCCGTCCGGGGCCCTTTCGACCCGCCCGGGGCCCTTTCGACCCGCCTGGGAGCCTTCTTGTCTGTGAGGGGCTCCTCTGACCTGCACAGGGGTGTTTTTAATTTCGTTTGAGCTCTTTGGTCTTTCAGTGAGGGCCCTGGTGACTCTAAAGGCCTCTGCAGTGTTCTAAACTCTAAAAAAACACGTTTCGCGTGTTTTCGTCGTCCAACTGGCCTTCACGAGGGGGGGGGGGGGGGGGGGGGGGGGGGGGGGGGCCGGCCATCCTCGCCGCCCCCCCCCCTTGGCTACGTGCCTGCCTGACGCACTCATCGACGCAAAATGGCGAAAAATACATTCATGGACCACAAATTACGGAAAAGCTGAGCCGCACTTCGAGCCCAACTGTACCGCAGCGAGCTCTACTCACGTTGAACATGACGGCCAGATAGGTGATGCCTTGCAGGATGCCGAACCAGGCGCCTATGTCCTGCACGCGCTGCGCCAGAGGTCGCCGCACCTGCGTCACATACTTGTAGGCGTCCAGTCGAATCTCAACCACGTTGTTGATTAGAGCAAAGAGGGGTGCCAGCGGGAACGCCGCCACAAAGAGCGTCACGAACCCGTACTGGATCACTGGGGATAACAGTAAAAACAGCGTCATGAACACGTACTGGACGAATGAGGATGGGCACAGCAGTACAGTCATTGATTGATCATTGCTAGAAGGTAAAGTACTAGCAGGCAGTGGTGGTCAGCTTTCATTACTTTACGATTACATTAGTAACGGAATAGCGGACTCGCAAGACCGTTGCTTCGTTGATTTTGTAAGTAACTTTGGAATACGGTGTGTCGCGTGGATTAGCTCCATAATTAAGCCGGACACGAGGTGGTCCGACTTAAAGATGAATATAATCCACGCGACAGGTGTTATGATCGCATTACTTCGTCAGGTTCAAGTTCAATCTGGTCGGATAAAACCGGATCTGATCCGGTCAGGCACAATCCGGGTCCGATCAAAACATAATGGAGTAACAATCTTGTCAGTCTGGTACTCCGTTAATAACGGAACCATTGCTAACAGTTTTTCGTACGCAACAATCAATGGACTATTCAATTTAATTGTAGTTCATGGTTGCGGTGACCGGCCGGTCTGGGGTGCCGTGCACCGGCAATGCCGGCCGAAGTAGCGCACGCACGCCCGGCCGGTCGGGGGGGGGGGGCGCCCCTTGGCGGGCACGGGCCGGGGTTTGACGCGAGCACCCCCCCCCCCCCCCCCGTATAGTGGTGTTCTATGTTAGAATGCGTGGTTTTTGTATGCTGTAATAAATTAACTATCTCTCGTAAGTTGAAAAAAATGCAGGGTGTGAGGCGAAGGGTACGGGTGTCGGTTGAGTAGGAAAACAGCAGGAAAGCAGAAGTAGGATGGGGACGGGGAAATGATTTACCCATCTCCAGGTACTCTTCGAACAAAGACAGCGTGCTAAGTCCCTGCAGGTCGTGATCCTGCTCCCAGCGCGTGTACAGCTCCTTGGTTCCTTCCACCTTGCTCATCGACGCCCGCGCTCGCCACCAGTTCATTATTTTCCTGTCGAGCAAGGACACGCGTTTTCGATATCCGCCGCTACTGACATTCACTGCAGCTTCTGCTCGTTGTTACGGGCTCGATCGATATGTCCACGTGCGGGCTCCGATTCTCATTATCAGGCTTTGGACACAGTGCGGCCCAAGGACGGTCACATCGGCTGCGGTGGAGTATTCAGAACACGCTTCCTCAGGGTAAGACAACGAAAATGGAACCGATAAGCTTCTGTGGACAACGTTATTCAGTGGGTAGGTCATGCATGCTTCAGTGTATAAGCAAAATCATTAGTAATTACTTGATTAGTATCTGCTCAATAATAAGGAAATGGCGATATAAGGCAAATCGTCGACCTTTATAGAATTAGGCGGCTTCCGATGGAGTTCTGCAGGCCGGTATCACATGATCGGAGTATGCTGGGTTAGTAGCTTACCACGGTGTGGCATTGCACTGTTCCCGCATTGCTAGCACAAGTTACATCGTAATGCACGATTTCACGATGAGCTGTTGCGCCGCTGAGGGTCACATTACTGAGGTTTCTGAGGATTACCTCAGAAATAATCATTTTGCTGCGCAGCGTACAACATATCTTTCTAATCAAATAAAGCACAATCCCTGTATAAATCGGTTGAAAAATGCACGACAACCCAGAATCGATAAGGAAAAGCACAAGTGATCCCTGGTGGCCCTGTCAGGCAACCTTTCACTTCGCCAGTTGACGGGGCCGGGCCAAGACGCTTTTTGATTGCCTCTCACAACCCCAACAACACCATTTGTCTATGGCCAATGAAGGCCCCACCTATATGTTTTGATGTATGCATCAAACTGTGAGAATATTTTGCCGTGTGTGCCTATCACATGTCGGGCTGTATGTGATGTGATGGCTTAAGTCCCTCACCCAAAGACTGATGCTTTAACAAATACAGTCCCGAACACTATCTGTCTTTGCAAGCCCGATGGTAGTTTTGAAATGTTTTTGGTACCTTCTTTCAAGTTTCGGGATTATCTTTTTACATGCAAAATCCTAAAAATGCGTCCTAAAGCTTATATACTAAAGCATTTGTGAGTTTATTCTAAACAAAACTTCAGTCATGTTATCCTCAGCAGCGCAAAAATCCATCGTGAAAGCGACTAAAATCACGAGACTCCATTAAATGAAGGCAAACCGCACGATCCACGAAAGCGGAATCTATTGGAAATCGCCAACTCGCTCACAATTCTGAAACGTCTATGTGCTCCCCAAACCCAATGAAGTTTATCGTGTGCGGTACTTACGGCAGCAGAATCTCGATGAAGTTACTGAGGACCTGTTTCCCCACCATGATGATGGCCAGCTGGATACACAGCTCGAACAGACATCCAGCCGGATCGCACACGTCCGCTTGGGTGCGCTTCATCATGTTCTTGTCGTACCCCTCCTGTCCCGGGTACGTGTAGAAACGATTCTGGTGGCGGCGTGGGGACAGGCCATTAATGCTCGATGATGTCGCGTGGACGTGTTTAGTGTGGCGTGGACGATTGTTAGTGTCGTGTGGTCAGCGATAGTGACAGTTGGTGTCACGTGGTCAGAAGTAGTAGCTTGTGCTGCGTGGTTAGTGATACTGGTGTGTCTGTTAGTGCCAGTTAGTGTCGCGTGGCAAGCGGTAGTGGCTGTTAGATCCATGTGGTCAGCGGGCGATTGTTAGTGTTGTGTTGTCAGCGGTAGTGGCTGTTAGTACCGCGTGGTCAGCGGTAGTGACTGTTGTAGCTGCAGAAGTGCCGCGTTGTCAGCGTTGGTGGCTCTTAGCACTGCGTGGTCAGCGGTAGTGATTGTTCAGAGAAATCACCTTCTTGCAAACTATGCGTTCGTCGCTCAAAGACTGACTTGGGTATCCAGAACAACGACTAACGAGAAAGGCCTAAAGTACTACGCGCTGTTATTCTTTCTTAAGTTTTATCAATTATTTTTAGAGACGTTACTTACAAGATGCAAGTTTGCGTGCATGTACAGAAAGATTCAGTTTATCAACTCACCTACGGCTCGTTGATAAACAGAATATTTAATGCCACACGTGCATAAAAGTATATTAATAGCCTGCTTATCGGTGTTGTACGCAGCAGAATTCAAAGCAACTGGTTTGAGCTTACCCGCAATATATCGAGGGCGAGCTCAATACAGTTTTAGGAAATTCCGCTGCATGCAGCACCGATTAGACCGTAAGTTCATAACTTTTGGCGAATAGGACTTTTGTAAGAGACTGTACATACATACAGTCACACGCAAAAGCTTTGTACACAGTCTCTCCCATTAATGACCTGCTAATCGGTGCTGTAATGCATCGGAATTCAAAGCAACTAGTTTGAGCTCACTTGGATGCATCGCGGGTGAGCTCAATTTGTTTTTGTAATTTCGCCGCATGCAGTACCGCTTATATCGCACGTTCAGAACTTTTGCCGAGCAGGGCTTTTGTGGGAGATGTACCTACCTATGTGCCTTGAGAAATTCCAAAACATTGCATCTAGAAAATATATAAATGATTGTAAAAAGATAATATCGAAGCTATGAACATAAAATGGTAGTTCACACAATCTTACACATCACTGGCTCATTCTCTATTTTCAGATCTTTTAGGAATAAATAAGCATAGGTACATATTATTACGGCAACAGTAAAACCTGATATTAACACCCACGAAAAGAGTAATAACGAATAACGATATTAAACAAAAAGGTACCTACAACGAACAAGAGCGTAAAATCTATATATCTTTACCGTCCTTTTTGCTCAATATAATGCAATATTATTTGAACTTAAAAACACCCGTAGCTTTTACCTTAAAGAAGGCGATGTACACGAGGGAGGAGTAGTAGTTCACGAACTGGAAGAAGAACATTTTGAAGGTAAAGCTGTCCTCATACTCGGTCTGTGTCCTTGGGTTCTCCAGGTTGGTCAGCCAGACTGCCACAATCCGATACAGCTGCAGAAAGAGAGCGCCAAGCCATCGATTAGTGAATGCTAACCACTAACCAGCATACGATCATCGTGGTCTGAGCAAGATACTGGAAATGCATCTCGAAATGTAGAAAACAGCTAGATGGATAATGCATGAACATTAAATAATTTCAAATGAAGCTGATAAGAATACTTCAGACTAAGAATTCAGAAGACCATGATGTGCTTCTTTACTTCACCAGATACTGTATGGATTCACATGTCTATTATCATAACAATGGCTAGCATGTAAACGATAGCTAACTGACGCCAATCAGCATAGTGAACGGTCACAAAAGAGCAGCTGGTGCGCGTGCGAAGAAACCAGCCTAATTTCCTGGGCGACATAATACCTACCACTAAAGAGATATATATTCATGGGCGAGTCCAATGACTAACGTTCGTCATGGACGAGACGCGTAGCGTCGAGTCCATGACAAACGTTTATCATTGGAAGAGCCCATGAATTTAT
>JARBER010105931.1:0-11289 GCA_030265075.1 Balanus glandula
CGGAGAGGGGGGGGTGGAGAGAGGGGCAAGACCGCTCTTCGGTGCCACTGACCGACGCGCCCCGGTCAGCTGGCGTCAGGGTCAATGTCGCGGGTTTGTCGCGGGGTTGCCGCGGGTGCATTGAGGGACGAGGGTGCCTGTCGTGACTCGTGGGTCAGTGTTGGGCTTGTTGTGGGTCTTCGATGATGTGTCGTGGGCTTATCATAGTCATTGCTCTGTGGCAGGTCAGATATTGGTCTGACGCGATTTTGTCATATTTAGTTATGGAGTTAAGGCCAGATTAAAACAAATGCTTAGAAAGGATGAAATGTCACACGAGCAAAAAGTAGCCACGATCAAACTGTTCTTTTAAAATATGAAAAACAATTGCGAGTGGTTAATCTCTGATTATGTTTATCTCAGGCGAAATCATTATAGTAAATCGCCACTTTTTGTCCTTTTCTCCGCTTCACAAACCAGCAATTCATTGCGACACAATTGCACGTGAGGCTCGTATTGAGCGACACGATTGGACGTGAGTCTCGTATCGGCAGCGCCGGTCGACCGCCGATCGGTCGTGCTGTCAACCTCCAGCCGAAGCCGGCGGAACCGGTCAGCTCGGCGCTGCGTCAAATTACAAAACGTTCAGGTTTGTCTGCCCCTCCGCGATGGTCTCCAGGCTTCAATTATGTGCTGGCGATGACAGACCTGTTGGACTTGGAATGTCACACACACACACCGAAGATGTGTGTAGATTCGTGAGCTTCGCAGTCGGTTGCAGCGGTGATGGTCGATATTACGCGGTCTGCAGGTCGCTAATGACTTCAGGACACTGCAGTATTTTTTTGACGAGCGGTAGCGAGGTGCTGATGATTTCTGTGGAGCTCCGATGATTACGTTGCCGGTCCTTCGACACATCGTTGATCATTCCCGTTTTGTCATGTCCGCTTGACGTTCGCCGCCGCTAATCTAGACAAACGATACAGTCGAAGAGGGAGGTAAATATTCGTATACAGACAGTATCAGTCAAACTGGCGGTACTCAATCGGCATTTAAAATGTCAATTACTCGATAATATTGGTGAGCTGAATACCTAGTAAAGCAAAGACAGCAAAAATACGCCTTTGTGTCTCATACGCTGGCTATGAGTTGGGTATTTTTGGCAGCAAATGCCAAACCAGGAAGAAGGCTGCACACCAATCGAAAGAGCATTGACCTATTTCCTATTATTGGACTGATGTAAACACATATTTCCTCGATATTGACAATCAATGTGAACTTAGTGCTTGCATTGTCAATCACATTCCATAGGTACTGTTAAAAATGTAGGTCAGCAGGAATACTTAATGCAATGCTGTATTTAGGTTGATGTTCCTTGTCATGGTGAATGCAATGCTAGCCTATTCTGTTTAGCGTTTCCTGGTTTGTCAACAATCTTTTTACGTTGAACAGCATCAAATGCTAACAAAAATCATCACCGCTAATGGTGGCATTCCAGTTATTTTTATAGTCGGTTTTGAAACTCGCTTAAATTTGATTTGTGTTGCACATTTACAGTGTTTGCAGTTAAAAAACAATGACAACTTAACCATAATTTGCTCTTTTCAAGGCATAATGAGGCATCCAGAAGTGCAAGATCAGAATGTGTAAACTTACTTGCGATTTTTTTTTTAAACGGAGTGAAATTCTTTAGAATCACTTATATCGCCTAGGGGCCCCTATGGCTTTTGGGGCACCTTTAGGGTTGGTACGGCGCGAGTTCAACTGATAATAATCTGCCTCTTCATTAGTTTTTGCTAGTTTGCATCACACATATTTTTGTTATTCCTCTGGTAGCGCTTCAGATAGATATTGCAGGACATTTTACGTGTATACTGCTTTATTCGTATATGCACATGTAGTGATGATCCCAGTACCTTTACAGGTGGGCTGCGTGTGTGGCTGTATTGTTCCAGTCTCGGTTTTTATGATCAATGTAATTGGCTTTTGGGTAATTAAAGTCTTCATAAACACTGTTGATCATTGTTAATGGCTTGCCCGTTATTCTTAACTGCCGTAGTTTGTCATATATTTTTGGTGAAGATATATTAAGACTAACGGTGTTATGTTCTTTTGTGATTCACATTCCAGGTTATATGAATGAGATATACAAAAGCCTGTAGCAATTGTTGGAATACTACATTTACAAGCTTTTGAAGTATATTTGAATCATCGAAATACCGATGTCGGGAATTATTTGTTAGGTTTTGGATAAAGCCCCTTCGGCCCTATTGGACCATTGCGGAGCTATGGGATGAAGGTGAAAGCTTAAAATATGTCCAGATGGAACGCCGACCGGGTGAACGTCCATGAACAGGCCCTACCTCGCAGGACGAGAAGGGCCCACGCCATGTCGCCACTTCTACTGGGGGACAGCTCTAGGCCGCCACATACCAGGTGGCCAGCGAACCACCGGACCCGGATTAACGAGGGCGTGACCTAGGATTTATGATCGGCTATCGGGAGGATTAAAAGGGAATTGGTCGGCGAACCGCCGAAACACACATAAGTAATATTGCCATTGACAAAACTAGCTTCCGTTTGGGGTCTCACATTGCGCACGTCTATAATGCAAATGATACAGATACATGGCATGCTTAGCAATGACTAAAAACATAGGCAAAACACAATCATGTGTACAGCGAGCTGGTGGAAACAAATGAAATGAGTGTTCACTGTGCGGATCGAAGCCGCTACAAGCCTAGCCATTGACCTTTCATATCACAGTTCTATCCGTATATTACCAACGACCATATACAAGGATATATTTATTTACTCAGTTATCATTCATATACAAATAGCTGATTTAAGTTATTCGTAGTTTATTCAATGATAGGAATGTACCAAAAGCAATCGAAAACAAGTCAGAAAAAGTTATTTCACTTAATTTAGCAATGTCCACCTTACTTATGAATAAATATCAATGACCATTGTTTTGAAATCGGAGATACCGTTTTATCGGCCGTTCCACACATACGCCACGATCTGTGTCAAAGGACGCTGACCTATGCTGCATCCTCCGCCCACCGATCGGTCCCCACCAGCCGTCCCGTCACTACTGTGCCCACCACCAACAGTCAGACGCCGCCGCGCGCCGGCAAATTGGCCCAGTTTGTGCCGCCTGGGCTGCGACCGTCACCGCTGCCACTAACGGGTCAGCGGCGGCTCCGCCACAGCCGTGACGCTCTGACTAACCCCCGGCGACGTCACGGCTGAGACGCGTGACGCATCCCTGCGCGCCGGGCCACGCCGCACCGTTCCACACCGGTCCAGGCTGAGCGACTTGATTTTTAGACACGAAATTCAGCATACTCTGACGGATTAGCGATTCTCGCCGGCACTTGCCTGATCGCTCCAGAAAACTGAAAGTGTTCTCTGTACGTAACGCACGTGGATTCGTCACCGGCAACGAGTGTGGTTGGCAGTTGTCTGTATGAGTGTGTATGTGTGCGCGCACGCGTATGTGTATGTGTGTGTGTGTGGTCTGTGTGTGTGGGCCCGGCCTCGGTCGGGGTATGACCGGGCCACGGACACCGCAGCGGCGTCTCACCACCTACACCGCACAGGACAATGCCTGTTTTGCACCGCGCCACACGCTCGGGCACCCATGTCGCAGCGAGCATGGTCCTGTAATCGCACTGTCACACGACACCGATGGCTCTGTTTTTGCACCTGTGACCCGTTTGCAGCTCCTAAGTCTGCCTACGCACGCGTAGTGATACTGTGGTCGCACTGTTCACCACTACCACTCACGACGTTTTTTGCACCGCGACCACCCATTTTCAAGGCCCATATCTCGTGTTGTCAGTGAATTTCCCGCACCTCGGGCAAGGAATGTATGACCCTCTCACTGCATCTGGTGATGATCACCGCATGTGGCCAGTCAATCTGTGGGCTCACCGCACGTGGTGGTCAGGGTCACTGAAGCTGTGGGGTCAGCGCATGTTGACCGTGCACGTGCTGCAGTTGCAGATCGCAGGAGAAAGTCCACCCAGCTGCCGCTGCCGCTGCCGTCCTACTATCAGACCCCGTACCTGATACCGCGCTGTTCAGGTAAGGACGGTCTTCGGAGGGAGGGTGGGGTGGCCTGACTACCAGACCTCGTACCCGATACCGCGCTGTTTGGGCGAGAAGGTGGGTAATGGTGGCGATTGTGATATAAATTTTCAGGGTGCCGTGCTGTGCCTGTGGAATGGAGAGGCAACCTTATGTCGATGCTTGGCGATCAATAGAGACCCTCTGTTGATTTTATCGCTGAACTTTAATTTTATCATGACAGCGTACACAATACAAAGAAGGAATAGCTCCATCGTTTATAACTTGTCATATTAAAGTTCAGGTAGGTGTGCATGAACTGATGAGCGATGATACCAATCTCCGTGCACTGATATTCAATGTCACTCTGTGGTTGCATGCCTCTGTTCGTCTTTTCGCATGCTACATACTTAGCAGGTAATTAAAGTTGACTGTCAAAATGTAGTACTTGGAGGAGTGTTGAGTTATTCTAAAAGGTTCGGCTTAACGGAATCCAAGGAATTTGGCGCCAATGGCCCGATCTTTGTGTCCCTTTTCCGTGACTGAAGGCTTAAGTCTTTTAATGAACGAAGACAATGTTCCGGCCGAGTTACTTGTCAGCTTAGGCACCCCGTTTGACGCCGAAGTAATTTACAACAAATGACGGTCCTGACACATAGCCGGACTGAACTGGGAAGAGTAATTCCTTCACTGACTGGTGCCACTCAAAGTGGCGGTGCTGTATGTGATAGGTGTCATAATTCAATCACGAGATACGTGCTCTGAGGTCTGACAAAAAAAACAGATTTGATCACCGTCTATATCAGGACAGTCTGCGACTCATTTTGCAAATCTTTTGAGCCCGAAGATAGACTTCATGTCAGCCTTACATGACGATTTAAGGCGTCTTTACGAGCTTCAGAGATCTAAATCAAGATCATGTATGGTTATTGAGCGTGGAACATTTTTCAAAGCATGTTCAAAACTCCTAAGACACATTGACGCAAAGGCACATCGTCAATTTGCTTGATTTACACGACATTTCTTTTTGTTCTTTGAAGCTACATATTTTTATATAAGCTTAGACATTTATAGCTAGAATGTCTAGCTAAATTATTGTCTTGATAAAAATGTTGATAGCAAATTTTCACCTAGACAAGAATAGTAAAAAACTTCAAAGAGATATTACATGTAGGTAGCCGGATTTCTCAAGACGAGATCACAACTTCACTGCCCCGACTTTTCATGACATTCCCACATCCTGTTTACATCCAATGAAATGGGGGACAGTTGCCGACCAAGTGATCAATAGTGGTCACAATCGCGTGACACCTAGGCAGTAAATATGCTATACTATAAAATAATGTGATGACTCTGATGCCGCCGGCCAAAACTATCGACATTTTAAACCGTCTATAATTCTTTTAGATATTTCTTTATCTTTCGCTTTGATATTTCAAGATTGTGGCATGACTGGTTGCACTGCAGTTCATAGAGTCGAATGCGCTCAAAATCTGGCACTCCTATTCGTTCCAAGGATTTCAACGCTGATAAACAGTAAAACGGTGGTTGACGGCCGGCCGGTGGACATACAAACCTGTCCACACCACTAATGGTGTGCTGGGGCGGTGTCGATCGCCGCGGCCAGCAGCATTGCCGCCGATTGCAGACGGAACTGCACCTGACCGTAGAGCTCTGGTGTAATGGCGAGCCTGAATCAGCCGGGCCGCTATACAAGAACAATGCAACGAAGAGTTTTTATGCTATAAAACAATACTTTTTGAGATGGTTTAAAACTTTGGCAATTTGACACATTGTGCGTGCTGTTTTTTCTTCCTTTAACATAAATGTCTGAAATATTAATCCCTGTCGGCGATTTTTCACTTTTACACGCATCCTTGACGCCGGGATTGCGGCTAGACACGGAATGACTGGTGTAGCGGCTATTGACCCCGGCTACATGACTAACTGAAACGAACTGATAAATTCACATAGAACGGATAAACTCGATAAGCGAAATAAGCGGATGACGAAAACTGGTCTAATGAAAGTTTCCGACTCATGTCTAGTCACCTGTTTCGACTGATGTAGACGGGTGTAAGACCCGTTTACAGGAATCGAAACTTTCGCTTACAACTTTCGCTTTAAACTTCCGCTCTAAACGGAAGTATCAACTGCTTATATAACCGGGGTCATAGTGACCGAAAATGGCAGGGGCCAGCCGCTCTACTGCAGTGGCCAGTAGCAGTGACCAGCTGCTACAGTGGCCGGTAGCAGTGACCAGCTGCTGCAGCGGCCGGTAGCAGTGACCAGCTGCTACAGTGGCCGGTAGCAGTGACCAGCTGCTACAGTGGCCGGTAGCAGTGACCAGCCGCTGCAGTGACCGGTAGCAGTGACCAGTTCCTGCAGTGACCAGCGACCTTTGGCTGCCGGGATCGGTCCGTTCGAGGTTGAAGGCCGCGTCCCTGACCAGCCCAATCTGACAACTTCCGCGGGAACATCGCCGGATGGAACGACAGAAAAGAACATAATCCTCTCCTGCACTGTCCTCGGTGGGGGGAGGGGGGCACTGTTGTCGGGGGGGGGGGGGGCTGGTCGCTGGTGTCGGCAGGCGCGGCGCGGGGCAGCGGACCTTGCCGGATGACAGCGGCCCCATTGTTCACCGCCGAAAACAGCCCTGTGACACGGCTTATGTCACTATTGGTGGAAAGGGTCAGCAGGCTAAGTAAGAAACACTGGCGGAAACTGTGCTCCAATGAGTTGACTGTGACACGTCTGACCTCAATTCCTTCACAAATGTTTCTGTTAGTGAAGTGAGAGTGCTGTAGAAACAATGGTTTGAACCCGAGTCTCCGAATTTCTGAGACGGCCACAAGGCGAGGCGTCCCGGTGCTTTGGACTAACCCTGCACCGTGTCATTACGGCCTGTTCTACCCTCCAAAGCGCAGATGATGACTGGGCTTTAAGCCGGCACCTTACCATCACAATAAGTGGGGTAAATGGGCATGGTAGGCGCTCCCACATTGTCGTCTGAGGGCGTGTTGAAGGTTCAGCCTCTTCAATTAAGCCGAGCAAGACTCGCTCGGTGGTGGTTAGTGTTAAATCTTTCGTGCTGGATTATGATAAACGTGCTCTGATTCGACACTCTTCTCGGCTGAATTTCGCGATATTCATCTGTCTCCACCCTACATAACTATAGCTTGTTTAATTTCATGTCAGTAAGTTGTGATACTTTTTAAACAGTAAATTAGACCTACACAAATGGAGTGTATGTACTGTATAACGATATTCACAAGGTGTGAGCTGCTGTCGGAGCATTCATTTTCGGATGCCTTTATCACACAGCAGTCAGTTGCGTGCAGGCCGGACATGTGTTCATGAAGTTTGTCGAGTTGCTACAAACTATTTAAGTTAAATGGAAACTCAATCAGAATGCAATAGTTATCTTTCAAAACTGCATTTTTAGAACTTCTGAAATTATTTCGTTGTATAAATTATCCAACTATCGATCTGAGCCATGTGGAATAAACTTTGATTACAATCATTCACTCTTTTTTTCTGTCGCTTTTAATGGGGAACAACCACTAGACGAAGCAAAACAGAAAACGTCCATATGTCTGAGTGTCGTGCTTCTTCACGGGGAGACTGCGAGAGTTAGATCATGGAAAACTTACTACACGAATTAGACAAACATTTATGTTTATTTATACGTCTAAATCAACTAACAGAACTCATTTATTCATCAACGAAATCCATATAAAGCAAATACAGTAAAATAAACAGCTATCACAAAACAGTATCGTAATTGACCGAAGTATACTTTTGACCTGCACTCTTGTAAGATTTCAACAAATGCACACTTTTTAGCTTATATTCTTGTAGCGTGAGTTAGAAGGTTTTCTCCACCGTACGTCAGGTTGTCACTTGTCAGATTTGCCCCGCTCCTCACTGGGCTTCTTACTTTTCCACCACCGACTGGGAGATGGGGTTGAACACACCCGTCTAACTCGGCTCCTTTGGAACGTCGACCAAACAAGAAACATAATTCAAAGGCCCGTCAAAAAGAGCATTGAAACTATTTTAATCTCTTTCGCTAAAGTCAAAACTGAGGTCACCAGATGTCATCAAAGCCAAGTTCTCCAGTTTTAGGACTTTTCTCCAAGCAATCCCATATATCTCGGGAGCTATGAACTAGAACCAGAGAAAAAAAGTAATCGATAGACATTTCAATTTTCAATCGTCAAAATTTCTTCAGATTTGAGTTTGACCTTAGATCCTATCTTAGGCTCTAAAGGTCATACAAGGAAAAAGATGTTATTTTTTGGAAAACTGTGAATCGCTGATTGGTGCCTTACCTAACAAAAATAACAATAGCGCTTATGTCATTTTGCTTTTTCATCCATACGCTTCGATTTATATACTGGTTGTTGAGGAGGATACGCCATATTTAGAGCGCGAGCTGTGCCCGCGCGATGTAGAATATTGGAATTTTGAAATACAGGAGCTGAAGATGATAATTCGTGGTGTTTTAAAAGTTTAAGTGTTTAAGTTTCTTTTAAGTAAATATCGAATAAAATATTAAGCAGTTAAGTTAACTATGTTAAAGTAACACAACGCGAAGTAGCATATCACAGTAACACTGGTTGTGGTTAATCTTGCTAGGTCAACGTCAAACCTTGAGCTCAGGTCACCGGCAGATCCAGCCGGCCGTTTTGGGAGGGGCCAAACTGTAATTTGTTACCCAATGAAGGGCACAGTCAAAACGAGAAACGCTCGGATTCATATCACTTTATTCTGATGACCAGCAATTTTACGTGTTTTGTTATTTTACTACATTGCTGATTTGGGTTTAATGACACCACAGCTAACGGTTATACCTATTACCTATGCGGCGCCTCACTACAATGAGTTAACGGCGATGGACTAAGCTACTCCTACCAAGACACTGGCTCACTTGTCAGTTTAGATAAAATGCATTACATAATGCATACCTATGAGTTACAATTATTGCTGGCGTCCTCGGCAAATAGGCAAGCACCTGTTTTAGGTAGTTTATATTTGTAAGTATAGAAGTCTGGGCTATTCTATTCTGCGCGGGTTGGTACGCCAAATAATAGGTGGTGGGCGATAAGTTAAAAATGGTATTAATTCAATTTAACATAGGATGAACCGAATCACCGATGGTGATGGGATCGTTATGACCAAATACAGTGATGTTACGCCGATTTTATTTTAGGTCCAGAAGAACCGCATTGTAATATTAGAGCCATAAGCATATCCTGAGTAGAGCCAAGCCTCAGTTCGCAGCTAATCGCAGTGTTTTGTTTCAGATTCAATAACAATTGACTTTGTTATGCACTTTTGGGATTGGTTGCGGCTTATGTAAAATAATGGAGTTTATTTTGGGAGGAGCCATATTACATGATACCCCTTCCAGGTTTTTGGGTGGGGCCATGACCGTATTGGCTCTCCCTTGGATCCGCCAGTGCCTCGGGTCAACGTTAAGTGCTGACCTCAGTAGATCATGCTGCATATTAGGAAACGTGTCTCGACGAGATAAACACATTGGCGTCTGTTCCACTTTTTTATCTTGATTAGGTCTCAGTTATTGACACAAAAGTGAAAAGCCTGGCCTGGCCTGAAAAGGCCTGACAAAGCCTGGCCTGGTGTCGGACCTGCTCGGCCTGGCTCGGCTTGGCCTGGCTTGGCGCCGGACCTGCTTGGCCTGGTCTGGCGCCGGACCTGCTTGGCCTGGCTCGACCTGGCCCGGCGTCGGACCTGAGCGGCGGCGCTGCGCCGCTCGGTGGCTCCCTGGTTCCGTGTTGATGCGCTGCGTGCCTCGAACGGATCGAAATGGGTCAGCATCAGCAGCGAAACGAGTGCAGACGGACCAGCACCGTCAGCGGAACGGGCCGAGGCTGGTCAAGACCGGCAGCGAATCGGCTGAAGGTGGGATGGAGCTCCGGAAGACGCGATGTTCGGTGTGGGATCGGGGAACGGGGCCTCGCAGCGGCGGGAGGATGCCGTGGTTGAGATTCGACCATGGTTGATTTCGTAGCCTTATACCAGCCCTTTTATCTTACTAAGTGGTGTTTCATATTTGTGTCTAACCAGCTAATGTGTGTCTAACTTGTGTCTACCGAACAATTGTTTCCAACGGCCATCTTTGGTACACACCGTTGGCAACAAACAAATGCAGCGCTCGGGGCGACCGCAACGCTCTATCTATAGCTAGCGGGATTCCTTAATAATAGGTCTGCATGGACTGTTCCGTTCCGAATGCATGAGAAGGGTGAGATATTGCTGTTTAGTTAATAACTGGGTGATGAATGCGTTGCCACGTGAGATCACATGAAGGATTGAGGCGTCGCGTGACGATGGGGCGAGGGGGGAGGACACCCGGGCGGAGGGGCGGGGGGGGGGGTCGGAACTGGAAGACGTAGTTTTGCCGACAGCTGACATTCCAGGCGGCCGCCGCACCTGCGCCGCGGTCCAGTGGCGCGGATTACCCGATCCAGACAGACAGACGGACCATGAGCCCCACTGGCTCCCGGTGTTTGTCTTATTAGGCAGCGGGGTAATTTACCGGAAGGGCTCGGCTTCTTATCAGGGAGAGTCCATGGCTGAGGGCATTTTTGTATGTGGGAGGGTTCACATACAGAAGCAAGTAGACCACTAAGTACCTAAGTAAATGCTAAGCTAGATTCCCTGACATAAGATATTTCACTCGCAGGGCTTTACTTTGCAAGCGAGTACGAAGCATGACGACCAGCCCACCGATTAGCTAAGACTGCATGCCCTTGGTGGAGTCACCTTTGACGGCACTCACAGACCGAGCACAGGTAGGTTTTCGCACCTGCTTTCCTCCCACTCGGCGTGCACTTTCCTTACGCTCTGTTGGTGTGGTGCTTTGATGTCCGCTGCCTGGCGTTCGCATGACGCGTTAGAGCTGTGACCAAAGGGTGACCTTTGACGGTGTTACGCTGAGCCCTGAGTCAACGTAATCCAGTATTTCCCGAATCCCTCTGCATCCTCAGTGAAGGGATCAAGGCACAGTCAGCAAGCACTCGAAGTCATTTAACTTGTGAAAATGACCCATTCTCACAAATAAGCGTCGAAAGACGAAGAGTAGATATGTTTTTTAACCCGCGGACTGACGGGGGGCGGATATCCTCCCCCCGGAGTTTGTTTTTTTGTAGATAGCAAAAAAACGACTGCGCGTTGCGCCACTAAATTATGCATAGTTGTTAATTGAAC
>JARBER010106042.1:0-11288 GCA_030265075.1 Balanus glandula
AATTAACAGGCAGGTGAATGCCAGAGGAACGCTTTCAGTCTTTGAGGGCGCTCCACTCGGTGCCCGCCTTTAGAGCGAACACTGAGTCTAGTACCACTTTAATTAAGAGTTACTACTATGATGAACGAACGTTTTGTTTTCTTTATAGCTGAAATTACATACATGCGCTTTACGATTGTCTCCTTGTGGAACTTATTCGAAAGAGCGCAGAAACGATATCGATATTTGACTGTGATTTAAATGAATGTACAGTGTACACCTTGTTTTGTTTGATTTATATGCGAATTTAATGAACATAGGGATGTATGTAATGTATGTGTCTGATGATGCTCTAAGATGGACGAAACGTCGCGATATGAAATACAAATAGGCAATGTTTTACGTGAGCTATCCTTTGAAGAAAGAAAAGTGATAAGAAAACTCGAAAACATAAAAACAAATTATCAATGCAAGATTTGCCGTCATATTAAATCGTACCTACTTGCATACCCGAAATTCTGCTTCCAAACTTTAATAATATATATATATATATATATATATATATATATATATATATATAAATGTAAATATTGGGAGTAGGTTTTCTTTGAGACATGTTTCATTAAAAATGAAAGCATATAACTCTTCTTAGATAAGTTTTCAAGATTACGAGTTAGATGTTTGTTATCGTTCAGAGTTGCCTACAAAGAACAGGTGCCCCTCCTGGTAATAGTAGTAATGCAATTACGAGCCAGCACGAAACGCTCGCTCGCTCTTCCGTGGTTAATGTAAGAATCTTATTTTGGGGGGCCCCACCCAACTCTGTCCAATCCGGGCCGTAGCAACGGTTTTGAGACGCTTATACCTTTGCAAGCCTAGCTTCTTCGGGATGGAACCTTGCCCACGTTCCGACAGCGGTTAAACTGGTGTTTTTTCAAACAGGAGAACATATCTTTATTCGTTTTTGTCGTGGTTAAAAATGGCGATTGTGATTCTTGTGCTGTTTTGCGTTCACTCTTAACAAGCACCGTTCCAACAAGTCAGACAAATCTACGGTTCGGCATTTGTGTCTCATTTTTAGGTACCTCGTCCACGAGGGATTTGTATCTCACGTTACACCGCAAAACGGCAAGTATTTGTTTACCCCTGGTGATAAATGTTACGTGGACACTTAATGATTATTTCTCTTTTATTCATTTACCAAAACACGCATAGCGCATAGGTCTGGACGGCATGATTTGTTTGGACTCAGATAACGATGGATCAGTGGGTATCAGACCAATGTCTGGTCTTCCTCCGTGGGAGGGCGCTCGTTTGCCAAACACCCTGACAAAGCTGACTCTGTCGACGGCAAGCTTTGAAGCTAATGCAGAACAACTCATCGGGGGTACACGCAACCGTCGAACTGTCTGCCTTCGATCCGGAACTGCAGCAGTCTGTCTGCTCATACCCGCCGCTGTACCAACCCCTCCATCAGGTCCGTGATCCCCGCCTCAGTCTGCCTCACACCCGTAGCACTCCACCAACTCCTCCACATCAGATCGGCGACTGCAGCAGCAGCAGCAGCAGCACCATGAGAAGTATTGGTGACCCTCGCCTCAGATTTGGCTGGGCGGAGTCACCAGCACGGCCACCCGCGCCGTGATGACGTCAGCGTACTTGGGACTGCGCAGGACAATGTCGGCCGCGTGCCAGCCGACCTCCAGAGCGGACGTGCTGAGGCAGAGCGGCACGGACTTGGTGCCGGCGGTGCCTGTCGGCCACCACACCACGGTCAGTGACAGCTCAATTGGTGATGGACAGGCTAATGCAGTGTTATGTTTAATGCAGGCATTTAGGTCTGAGCACTGATCTAGAAACAATAAACACATATTTGTCAATGACACCGACAGTAAAAAGCTTCGCAGGAGAAGTAAGCAGATATAAACAAATAGTTTAGTTAATAGAGATGAAGTGAGAATTCCAGCCAAAAAGCACGACTGCTGCAAATTTCAGGCGATATGAATATTCAAATATTCGGCCCGGACGACGGGGCCAGCCCGGACGACGGTGACGGTGACTGGTGGCGGCTAGACGATACCTCGGCGGCGCCGGTGACAGCGGCGGCCGCGCTCGGCCGACCACGACAATCTACAGATGCCGCCTGCACACTGCTGTACCGGCTGGTGGGGACGGCGGCGGCGGATAGGCGGCCGCCTGCGCTGACGGCGCTGCCCGGCCCGCTGCGGGCTGCCGTGGACCGAGACAATGAGGTGTATCGGCGGAAGCGACAGAGCTGTTGAATGTCGAGTGTTGTGAATGTGACTGAGTGTCAGTGTTTCTTGTCAGTTTTTTTTCAAGTGAATCATGAGTAATATTAAGTACGAATATGAAAAAAATCATTTATTTTGTGTTGCTAGAACTATATCTCAAAGCATGTATTATGTCACAATTTGAGACAAATTGGGTCACTGAGCGTTATGCAATTGCTTATAAACCAAAGGTACCGGTCGAGGCAGATGTATCAATCTGCCGGTCCAGGCCGGTATGTTTAACGTGTTATCCACAAAACCGTGTAGCGGCGAAACTGCGTGAGACAACTGCGTATACCAATAATACTTCATGACGTCTTACCCGTGTATCAATTTGTTGTTGAATTCATTGAATTTTCTGGAAAGTATATCTGCTTATTTTCCGACACTTCTTGTGAATGACCCTGTACTTGTCTAATGACAATGTACATTTACGACAGTCCTAGTTGCGGTGTTTTTTATCATTCAACACTCGAAGCTCCTGATATTCAATAATTGGTAGATCAATTGATTGATTGGTGCATTTTATTTTATTTATATTTTTTTATTTATTGAATTAATTAATTAATCAATGAATGAATGAATGAATGAATGAGCGAATGAATGAATGAGCGAATGAATGAATGAGTGAATGGTCATCCTACATTCGAACGCCCAATATTCGTGTGTACATTTGCCTGGTAAACATTGCGCCATCGTGCTCCGTCTGCGGCTGCAGCTGGTCTCTGGGCGGCGCACACTGCACATTCCCCGTGATAGGCTGTGCCGGGCGGAACGGCCGCTCAAGGTGACGGGTTTCTCACCGTCTTCTGGCGACCCTGCCTGCACCTATAACCTCGCCACTTCACACTGTAACAGCACAGATGAGCAGCTAGGTGTGGCCGGCTATAGAGGAAACTACACCTGTATCCGGAGAGACCAGGAAAGAGTAGATCTGTGCCATGCAAGACGACCATGCGTCGGAAAAAACGGCCAGCAAAAACGAAAGGACACCCGCGTGCGTCTGAAAAAGACAAGAGATTGACTTAATGTTGAGGAAAGACGTTAATTGCATCATGTTATTCGTCGTAAGCGCACCAGGAAAGTTATACTATTGGTAGTTTTACACAAACAAGGTCTTACTAAAGCTGAATGTAATTGATTTTTGTGGCTGTGGAGAGAGGCAGCGCGAGGAAGTTGTGTGCCGTGGCTGAGTCACCGGCCGTGCTCGCCGGCCGGGGTGTGCCCGGGTCAGGCGGAGAGCAGCACCGGGTCAGCTGTCCGCCGGCCGGCAGCTGGTTATGTACACCCGGCCGGAGCTTATTTAACCTGTACTGACCCGACCTGGTCCCACCTGACCTGACCAGATTTGGTCCACCTGACTTGACTACCTGGTCCCACCTGACCCGATCTGGTCCCACCTGACCTGACCTGACCTGACCTGACCTGACCTGACCTGACCTCTCGGCAGATGCCGCTGACGTTCCGTCTGGAGGGGCCGCTCGGCCCGGTGACCTGACCTGACCTGACCTGACCTGACCTCTCGGCAGATGCTGCTGACGTTCCGGCTGGAGGGCCCGCTCGGCCCGGTGACCTGACCTGACCTGACCTGACCTGACCTGACCTGACCTCTCGCCAGATGCTGCTGACGTTCCGGCTGGAGGGACCGCTCGGCCCGGTGATGCAGCAGGTGTTTGGCCAGGTGTGCGCCGGCAGCGTTCGCTACTTCTCCTGTGACCTGGGTCGCTACCCCGACTCGCTGGTCAAGTTCTGGGAGGTGCTGTCCCAGCTGGTGAAGAAACAGCCCGACTACCTCGCTGGCGTCACCAACCAGCTCGGCGAGCTGCTGATGCTCGGTAGGTGATGGCTGAGGCTGATGAGGCTCTGTGTATCGTGGCTGAGGCTGCGATCGTCAGGGCTGAGGCTGCTGATGCTCGGTATGTGATGGCTGAGGCTGATGAGGCTTGGTATGTAGTGGCCGAGGCTGCTGAGGCTCGGTTCGTCATGGCTGAGGCTGATGAGGCTCGGTATGTCGTGGCCGAGGCTGCGATCGTCAGGGCTGAGTCTGCGGAGGCTGGGTTTGTCATGGCTGAGGCTGCTGAGGCTCGGTTCGTCATGGCTGAGGCTCGGTTTATCATGGCTGAGGCCCGGTTTGTCATGGCTGAGGCCCGGTTTGGCATGGCTGAGGCTGCTGAGGCTCGGTTCGTCATGGCTGAGGCCTGGTTTGGCATGGCTGAGACTGCTGAGGCTCGGTTCGTCATGGCTGAGGCCTGGTTTGGCATGGCTGAGACTGCTGAGGCTCGGTTCGTTATGGCTGAGGCTGCTGAGGCTGGGTTCGTCGTGGCTGAGACTACTGGTGCTCGGTACTTCATGGCTTACTCGGTACCATGGCAACCCGTCTTACTGCGTGTGTTTGAGTCGGTGAATTCCCTGTCAACTGTGTCGGCGGCTCCAACTGACGAATCGTCTGTTTAGAAAGTATGAATCACAGGTCAATGTTGCTGGTATCTATGGATGTCGTTTGTATGAGCTGCCTGTGATGGCGTTAAAGACACTGATGTGGTTCATATGGCCTGTGGTCTGCGTGAGCTGGCAGCCTGTATATGACCCGGATATGACCCTTGTGTGACATGTCCTCTACCTGTGTCTCCCGGCATCTTTGCATATGTGACCTGTGTGTGACCCGTGTGTGACTCACGTTGGATTTCTCACCGCTTTCTGGTCCCGTGTTTTGCTCTCTTCAGTGAGTTACTCTCGTTTCTTCCACAGCCTTTCGGGTTCAGCTAATGCTGCCGCGGCATATACCAGTTGAGGTGCGAACTTGTGCACAAATGACTTATATTCTGAACTCCAGAATGGTTATGTTCTTGCCCACAGAATATAGGTGGACGGATATTTAGCGTGGTGTGCAGTGTGCACTTGTTTCTTGGATTTATATATTCTATTTCATAATATAGATATAATCTGGAGTCTAGAATATCGGCCTCGAAGTTTCATCTGATTGGAAACTTTGAGGCCGAAACGGGGGTAACTCACTGAAGATAGACAAATACTGGACCAGAAAGCGGTCAGAGATCCAACACTGGTGTGACCTAACCTGATCCGTCTCCCGCAGCGTCTGCGTGTGTGACCCGTGTGTGACCCGTGTGTGACCCGTGTGTGACCCGTGTGTGACCCGCGTGTGACCCGTGTGTGACCCGTGTATGACCCGTGTGTGACCCGCGTGTGACCCGCGTGTGACCCGTGTGTGACCCGTGTGTGACCCGTGTATGACCCGTGTGTGACCCGTGTGTGACCCGCGTGTGACCCGCGTGTGACCCGCGTGTGACCCGTGTGTGACCCGTGTATGACCCGTGTGTGACCCGTGTGTGGCCCGTGTGTGACCCGCGTGTGACCCGTGTGTGACCCGTGTGTGACCCGTGTGTGACCCATGTTTGATCTGTGTATGACCCATGTGTGACCCGTGTGTGATCTGTGTATGACCCATGTGTGACCCGTGTGTGACCCATGTGTGACCCATGTGTGACCCATGTGTGACCCATGTGTGACCCATGTGTGACCCATGTGTGACCTGTGTGTGACCCGTGTGTGACCTGTGTATGACCCGTGTGTGACCCGCGTGTGACCCGTGTATGACCCGTGTGTGACCCGTGTGTGACCCGTGTGTGGCCCGTGTGTGACCCGTGTGTGACCCATGTGTGACCTGTGTGTGACCTGTGTGTGACCCGTGTATGACCCGTGTGTGACCCGTGTGACCCCTGTGTGACCCGTGTGTGACCTGACCTGACCTGACCCGCCTCCCGCAGCCGCTGCGTGTCTGACGATGGCCGACCGGCGGGTGATGCGCACGGCCTGTTCGTTCCTGGCTCAGCTGGTGGCCAAATCGGCCGAGAGCCAGGTGTTCGCCGCCCACCTGGACCGTGCTGGCCTCCACATGGTGCACCAGATGATCGCCGCCATCGGTGAGGCGTGTGGCTGTCCGGCGGACACGGCGACAAAGCGGGGGCGGCAGGGATAGACGGAAGTGGGGACTGCTGAAGGCACTGAGCCGGTGTCCGTCACATTAGGCAGGCGGGGAGGAATGGGCAGACTCGGCGGACTTAGGACTGTCACGGTGACGGGGAGGAGGAGGCCGGCGGTGGCCTGCTGGTATTGGTGCCGCTAGTGGTGCCGGTAGTGGTGCCGGATTTGGTGCTGTCGGTCTGTGCTGGGGAGATAGGCAGGGTTGCTGGGCTGGCAGAGGGCGGGCCGGGTGTGGAAGATTTGTGGGATGGGATGGGAGCGTTGCGTCAATATCCGTTTTTTGTTTGCCCTGGGAGATCGTCGGCTGCTGGCTGTAAATCTTTTCGAAGATGAGTCAGAAATCAAGGATCTTTTTCTGATTCATTTGATATTCTGTGATGATGCATTTGGTTATGTAATGCAAAACAACGATTTCCTATCAGGTTCTCATAGCCAGTCACCGTGAATCATCTTCGGAAAAGATTAGGCATCACTTTAAAAGAAGTGCATCATCAGGGCTATCCCGAAAGGTGTTTCATGATGACTTCATCAGTGCGGAAATGTAATCTGTAGTATCGTCCGTGTATCAAACTAAAAATAGAGAGTGTCGCAGCCTTATCAGATTGGTGTCCGCGTTCGCCGAGGCGACCTTTGAATGGATTCGGGTCTTGTGTTTTGACAAAGAAACGTAGACTGAGCTCTGAGTAGTCGTGCAATTTGTATTTGCAGAAGCGTATGTAATCCTCTCATAACTACATAGGTATTGTCCGACAGCGTTAACACGCGCACTGGAGAAAGGTATGCCACTAACGCGCACTGAAGGGGGGGGGGGGACAAAAGTGCCCCTCTTCCTGAGATCTCCGAAAGTATGAACGCTAGAATAACGAAACTTACAGCATGGATAGCTGGTGCTGGGATGGTCTAAATTTTGTCCAATTTTGGTGACTTTAGGTTAACATCTTCAAGGTCGAACGAGGTCATGAAGGTAAAATTTGGCCAAATTTCACATTTTTGAAAATTGTACCTATGTGACGTCACAGGTCAACAGAAATGTGTTCTGAGTTGTGTACTGTGATTATAACTGACGTTAGCTACAAAATGGTGTTCGAATTATCAGTATATGACTGTTTGTTCCGAAGGTATCGCTTTGCAGACCTCGATTATGGCCGCCATCTTGGAATGAATATCCATTAACATCAAAAATTTACCGACCGAATGGTATTTTTTGGCATCAAACTATCCGCTGTTCAATTGGCAAAAATGCGGCACAAACGCCATTGCCATGTGCCGCTTCGTTTTTGAGATATTTGGGAAAAACATGGGGGGGGGGCACAAAAGTGTCCCTCCTTCAGTGCGCGTGTTAATCTCAATCAATGGCGCATATTATCCCGGTTAACCGTGTCTGACCGTATCTGACCCCGTCTTACCCTAGCTGACCCCGTCTTATCCCTCCTGACCCGTCCTGACCCCGTCTGTCCCTGTCTGACCTCGTCTGACCCTGTCTGACCCCATCTGACCCTGTCTGACCCCTCCTGACCCTGTCTGACCCCTCCTGACCCCGCCTGACCCCGTCTGATCTCTGTGGCAGGCGGTGCGGTCCCCCGGGACTGTGTGGACCACACGGCCGACGTGTTGCTGGCGATGAACAGGGCCAATGCCGCCAACCTCAGTCGCTGGCTGGCCACCGTCCTGGCCCAAGATGAGTTCCCCACCCGACGAGCCAGCGCCGCCGACAAGAAGACGTTCGTCAAACACGTGCTACAGTGAGTCGGCAGCCTCCCCCCGGGCGTGACTGAGGTGCTGATGGATTGTCGCTGTCAGGGACGTGGTTTGGTGTTTTAGAGGACTCGCCATTGCAAGGACGTATGGAAAGCTAAACGTTGGTGCTTGTGGTGTTAAAAATATTCGGCTTGTTGCCATTCCTCTCGGAATGTGCTTTCTGTTAAGTGGAGAAATCCCCGTTGATGTTGTCACCAAACCAGTGCTTAAAGCCCTCGGAAGTGTGTAATCTGTCGCTTTGTGACTTAACTGATGCCATGTATGGTATTGACAGCTAGGACATCCTGAACGACCAGGATGAGTCACCAATGTTAATCCTATGGAGGCCACGGTGCGTTGTTTCCGTCTGAGCGCGGCGCAGTCGTCTGACTCTCTTCCGCCTGTCTGTCTGGCAGGAACCGCAACAACAAGACGTTTCTGCGCAGTAAGGTGGCCGTGTTCAGCCAGCAGTGCCGCGGCCTGTACGGCTCGGAGTACGCGGCGGCCACGCTCAATACGGGCGACCCACCCTCCGTCTGAGGAGGGCGACCCACGCTCCGTCTGAGGTGGGCGACCTTCAACACGGGCGACCCCTCCCCCCCCCCCCCTCCGTCTGAGATGGAGGTGCAACAGGAGCAACCAGCTCCCCGACCGAGAACTGCAGCTTCACTCTGACATGTCCGATCGGACATGGGTGACCTGCGGCCCGTCTGACTCTCAGTATGCGCGTCTCGCCCTTCGTGTGAGAGCTGCGCCGACCCCGGTCACGGGCCTCCGGACCTGCCCGAGCCTGGTCTAGGTTCGAGCGCTCTCAGCAGGACAGTAGGCTGTCCACTGTTCACGGGCGCCTCGCTCGTGTCTCCTATTTTAGAGCCCGTACGAGGCGTAACTTTTGACGGGCGGTGTGCAGCGCGGTCAGACTGGTGACTGACCGCTGCCGCCAGCGCTGCCGGCAGCTAGGGCGGGCCGTTCTCTCTTCCCTCGCCTCTGCCCTTCCTGGCTGGGCGGCTCAATGAGAGCGTCTGTAATCTGACGGCGGCGGCGCAGAGCTCTGACGCCGCCCTCTGCATGATCTGATCGGGGGCTTTAGCTCAGCCGAGTTCCATCGGTCGACGCTCTGCAGGCTACAACAGACTACTGCGCGTGTGTCTATGCGTGTCTCTGCGTGTGTCTGTGTGTGTCTGTGCGTGTGTCTGTGTGTGTCGGTAGTGTTCGGTCTGAGGTCCAGCCGCAGCTGCCGTGTCGGGCCGCCGGTGTGTGTGTGTGTGTGTCTGTGTCTGTGTGTGTGTGTGTGTCTGTGTGTGTCGGTAGTGTCCTGTCTGAGGTCCAGCCGCCGCTGCCGTGTTGGTCTGCCACGGAGGTCCGGCCCGCGGTGTTGTTCTGTGTGGGAGCGCCGGGCGGCCGCGCCCCGCTGGCAGCGATAGGGGCCACAGCTGTGTCGCGCTCGCTGTATTCTGTGATATTATTTACCATGGCCAGAGGGTGTCGTCGCGTCGCTCGGTTCGCTGTAGCGATTGGTACGTTTTAGCGCTTTATTTGAGGATGAACTGTTCGATGGTCTGTAAAATACACTGTCTGCTCGTAAGTGCGACGTTTTTCAGCTAGCCGGCTCGAATCGTTCATCCTAAGCTGCCCCCGCCACTGGCCGGACACCGACCGGTCAGAGGCCTCTTGCACCAAAAAATATGCCGAAGTAGAACTCAATCCTACCGAGGATTGGTAGAATTGATGATGCCATACTCCGAGCCCATGCGACTGATCTGATAAAATCCTTCACCTCGGTCTGGCATAGTCTGAAATGGTGTTGTGTATAATTTTGATTATTTTAGTCAAGTGTAAGCAGACAAATTGGTCTTCCGTGTTTCACAAATACCTGGTAGAATGTAGTTTTACCTAGGTAGATTTTGTGTGCAAGAGGCCTCTGGTCACGTGAACGGTTAGGCCCCGCCTCCGGCTGCCTCGTTCGGGACCGGTCAGGTCTAGAGCCATATAAGGCGATAGACACGGCGTGGGCGGCAGTTACACGCCAAAGTCCATACCACAGACTCTAAGTGAAAATTCCCATGCACCCACTTCGTACTAGTAAAACACATACTATTTTTTAATATAGTTTGCAGTACAATGCAGTCACAAAATTATACTCGACAGACGCAAATGCAAGAATAGTCAAATACCATTTTGAAATAAACTATCGTCGGAACACAAATGAAGTTTCGCAAGCATTTCGAGAGCAAGCAAGCACCATCGGGGAGCATATGTTTAAAAATAGAACGAAAGCTTATGGCAACAGGCAACACAAACAACCTAAACTAGGTGAGAAGCGGAAGAAAGCGAACAAAACGGACACCCATTAACGCAAAAAGACAAAGGAGAAAGTCCTTTGAAACACGTGCAAGTAATTGCGCCGTCAGGGTAAGTGCGTGTAGGCCTTTACAAGAGTACAGTGCAACGACTTGCAAGAACAGGTGTTCAGTTGTTTCCGTACAACTTGAAAATTAAATAAACTGTCACCAAAAGTTCAGTTCATCAAAAGTTGACTAATACATATTAACAGTCATGGACACGTTTCAGTTGTTGGTCTCCCTGACCGGAGCCGCAAACCCACGTCCACTATGCCGCAGCTGGTCTGCAAACTCGACAAACCTGAGACATGAATGGCTTTATTACTCTGCGATCATACCAAGCTTAAAGCATACAAAATGAACCCTGATTTCATCGAAAGACGCCCGTGGAGAACGCAGTGAGGAGTGTGAGGGAAAGAAGTGCCGTGGGCGTGCCAATCTGGAGGCAGGGATCTATCATGGGCGAAGAAACCTATACTTTTGAAGCTGAGCTGCAACCTTAACTTCAGGAAGTGCATCCTCAAGGCCGAAACTGCAATCCCAACTTTCAAAAAGGAACATTTTACATTAGTGCATTCCTACACCAGAGGTGACGTTCTCTAGCAATCCATGCTCCTCGTTGTTGCCCTGTTTATCATAGTTGAAGTTTGTAAAAGCTATGGTTTTATTTATCTGAACATAACCATAGCTTTCAAATACCTACCAACATTTCACATACTTTTACCTAACTCTAGTGAGGTAAAAGTATTTGAAATATCTTCACTTCTGCTTATATCTGATCTGACCACCCCATGCTGAAGTTGTAAGGTCAGCTCATTATGAACGGCCTGTGCAGCCTGCGGAAGTGCGAGGGAATGAGCATGCTGAGCTGAGTAATGTGTGACAGCATGTCACAAGGTCTCGGCTAACAAATTAACTGGAGGGCGCATTTCCTCAG
>JARBER010106153.1:0-11287 GCA_030265075.1 Balanus glandula
AGGCCGGCTGGTCGCACCTCCTCGCGGTACAGCGGACAGAGGGCCGCCCGCAGGCCGGCTGGTCGCACCTCCTCGCGGTACAGCGGACAGAGGGCCGCCCGCAGGCCGGCTGGTCGCACCTCCTCGCGACACAGCGGGCAGAGGGCCGCCCGCAGGCCGGCTGGTCGCACTGGGCGCAGTTCGGCTGTGGACTCCGGCCGATTCGGTGCATAACGGGAGGTCAGTCCGACGAGAGGCCCCAATAGAAGACGCACAAACGCTACGGGTACGGTCGATACACTCCTCAGAAATACAGACTCGCTGCGGCCGCTGCGGCACAAGGTGCTAGTTTATTTACATAGTATCTTGATCACAGCGTAGTACATTGCCCCAAAACTAAGCTTTCTCTTCTTTCTGGCAAACCCCAGGTCCTTATACGTGGCGACCACGCTTCCAAAATAGTGTAACCTCGACGGTAATCCTTTCATAGAGCTTCTAAAGCATCATCACAACGGTATGATCTTGCTCAGCTGCCCTTAAAATACCTGGTAATATGCTTAGGACACTAAAATAGCACACTGCAATGTTCGAAAATACATACAAGAATAGTGGTCCTCTTGTGCTCGGTCACGCATTCGAATCACATAGCTCTCGAATCAAGCACTTTCACACAGAAAAGCACAGTCCATCGCTATGACTCGGACTGAATCGCCCGCCGCGGCACCGCACGTGCGACGGTGGTACAGTGGTATACGGTATACGGTATACGGTACACGGTATACGGTATACGGTATACGTGCGATAAACACGCGGAAGACACGCCTTGCCAAACTCAAATCACAACACGCTAGGTCGGTGCGGCTGCACAGCATGTCTTTGGATTTCACAACAGCACCGTGAAGGCCCGCCATATTTGATTGACGTCATCAGGTCACGTGGTCTGCAGCTTCTGGAACGTGTTGGCCATCTCGAGGACGCGCGAGCTGCGGGAGGAGCCGGCGGCACGGCCCGACTGAGCCGACTCCGACTGAAACAAAACAACACGGCATGGGTCAGCAGCGCGCCCCGACTGAGCCGACTCCGACTGAAACAAAACAACACGGCACAGGTCAGCAGCGCAGCTCAACACAGCATAGGTCAGCAACGCGGCACGGCACGGCACGACACGGCACGACACGGTATGGCACGACACGGCACGGCACGACACGACACGGCACGGCACGACACGGCACGGCACGACACAGGTCAGCAGCTCGAACCAGGTACCGTGAAAACATTAGTGACGATAGTTCTTTCTGTAGCAGCCTCAGGTGGCATGGCAAACGGCCAACTCTACTTTCCGCACTGGCAAACAGGGCAGCTAGAGTCGACAACGGCTCGCAACTTAGCAGTCCTGATAACTATTCGACCTTCGCTTTGGTGGCCTTGGGCGCTTGGTGCTGGCGATAATTTTCTAGCACCGAAAGTATATTCAGAACTTTTCAGTTATACAGTACCATACCCCGGAGACGGGTTTTCCGTTACCCGCCCCGGGCGGCGCCGAGCTCTCACCTCTATCAGCAGCTCCTTCTGGGCGGCGGCGGGCCGGAAGACCCCGGGCGGCGCCGAGCTCTCACCTCTATCAGCAGCTCCTTCTGGGTGGCGGCGGGCCGGAAGTGTTTCTGCTCCCGCTGCTCGCGCTGCTCCCGCCGCTCCTTGACGGCCCGTCGCAGCCAGCCGGCCGGCCGCGAGCTGTCGTCCTCCTGTCCGGAGGAGCGGCGCGACGCCTCGCTGTCCCGCCGAGTCAGCTCGCTGTCTCGCCGCGTCAGCTCGCTGTCTCGCCGAGTCACGGCGGCGCGCCTCGCCGGCTCGCTGTCCTCGCCCGACAGCGGCCGGGCGGCGGCTGGTGGCAGACGGGAGGACTCGGGCCGCCGCGGCGGGCTGGCCGGCACGGAGACGCACACCACCGTCTCCTCGGTCTCCTCCCGCGGCTGCTCGTTCTCCTTCTCGTCTCCGCCGGCTCCCCTGCCGGCGGTCTTCTGAACTGCGTCGCCAGCGCGGCCCGCCGGCGTGCCCAGCTCCGCGGCCAGCGCCGCCGGCAGCTCGTCCGAGTCGCGGCACTTGAGCGAGCGGCGCTTGAACACCTTGAGGAGCTCAGAGTCCTCGGAGCCGGCCGTCTTGCTCCGCAGCACCACCGGCTCGGAGTCGGTCGAGCTGCGGGAGCGCGTCTGGGACGGACGGCGCGGCAGGTCCGGAGAGCCGGCCCGCGCCGCCGCCACCCGCCGGCGCAGCTGCGGGGGAGAGTCGTCACTGGTCGCCGGGGACGAGGCCGCCTCGCGCTCGCTCGAGTCCCGGCCCGAGTCACGGCCCGAGTCGCGCCGCTCGGGTGCCGTGGAGCGGTGCTCGGGTGCCGAGGGGCGGTGCTCGCCGCCGGGGGAGTGGAGCGAGGCCGGGGAGCGGTGCGGGGTGGCGGCGGCGGCGGCCGGCGGGGCAGAGTCGCGCTGCTGACGTCCCTCCACCCTGTGCAGCTGGACCCGCAGGAACTCTGGCAGCTGGTGGTCGGAGGAGCCCCGCGCCGTCCTCTCGGCCCCGCCGCTCTGCACGCTCTCCACAGAGGAGGCCTGGGGCGGCGGCGGCTCAGCGGCCGACCCCAACAGGGAGGAGTCGAGCGACTTGGGTCCGGCGGCCGGGGGACCGGAGCTCTCCCGACGGTCGGCGACCCACAGCGGCACGCTCACTCCACCCTCCCGCTCCTCACTGCCGGCCCGGCCCTGCTGCGGCCGCTCCGCCGCCACTGTCGACTTGATGAGGCTCAGCACGCTGCCCAGCGCCATTCCGGAGCAGGGCCGGCTGCCCAGCTGCTCCTCCTCACTGACGTCCTCGCAGCTGAAGGAGCGGCGCGAGCTGGCACTGGGCGCCGCCTCCGGGCTCGGCGAGCGCTTCAGGTGGGCCACGCGCTGCTGGTAGGCGGTCAGCCCCACCAGCCGGGGGCGGACGAGGGGCGAGTCGGACCCGCCGCCGCCGCCGCCCGGCCGGCCCACAGCGGCCGCCGCCGACGCGCGGTGGCGCCGCAGCACCTGCGGCGAGACGGTGACCGTGTCGTCCCCGCGGTCCCCGCCGGCCGCCAGCGCCGCCACCTCGGCCCGCACGTCCGCCAGGAAGGCCGGGCCGCGGCGCCGCGCCTCTGGCGGCGGCCGCGGCACCTCCGAGCCGGGGCGCAACGACTCGGACGGACGGGCCAACTCCGAGACGGGCCGCCCCGGCTCCGTGGTCCGGCCGAACTCGGCCGACCGCGGCGACTCGGCCGCACGAAGCAGGTCCACAGACTTCAGCACCTCCAAGGACCGCGGGACCTCGGGCTCCTTCTGTCGGGGTCCTTCTGTCGATCGCGGGAACTCCGCCGCGCGGGGTCCTTCCGCAGCCCAGGGGAACTCTGGCTGTCGCGGTGCGTCCGCGGCTGGCGGGAACTCTGCCGGGTGCGGCTCGGCCATGTCGCCGCCGCGCTGGGCGTCGGAGGGCGGCGGCCGGATGATGTCAGCGTGCAGCGCGGACGCCGGCGAGCCGCGGTGCTCGCCGCTGAACTGGGAGCGATGCCGCAACATCGGCGGCCTCCGCGCCGGCACCGGCACCGGCTCCGTTGGCTGCTCGGGACTCAGACTGCGGTCCTCCTTCTTCTTGCGGCCGCTGCGCCGCGAGCCGAAGATACGACTGAAGAACGTCTCGCCTTTGTCGGCTCTCCTGTCGTCGGTGTCGACCACTGCTGCGGTCGCCGGCGCCGCTGGATCCTTGGCCCAGAATTTCCGCGGCGACGCGTCGCGGATCCGGCCGTCGGCCACGCTTGACTTGGAGCGTTTGACGTGCGAGGGCCGGACCGGAGAGGAGGCGGCGGTGGCGCCCTCTGGTGAGTCGGTTCGGATCGACTGGCTCCGGCTTGGGCTGGCAGAGGGCGCTCGGCGCGGCTGGTCGGGGTTCAGCCGAGCGGAGGAGCTGACAGCCGGCCGGGCAGGCGCTGAAAGTAGGACAGACCGACGCAGTTACTCACAAGGTGACAAGCCGTGGAAATTCAATTTGATGCATGGTCACCACGTCGGATCCAGCGAGCGCCAACATAAACCGATCGCAATTAACGCCACAAAGCCGACCTATCATCGGCCGGAAGCGTTCGATTTCCCCCCAGCGTCCAGGTGTAACGGCGCAGTCACGCGTTTCACACTGTCACCTTCTGTAGGACGCTATGGAGACGCGCGGTGAAAACGACCACGCCATTGAAAAGCCGCAGTGATCGCTTCACAACACTCATCGTCCTCTGCCCAGATTTCACCGTGGACTGTGAACGTGGATCGGCTTGGCGCCCCATTTATAGTATAATGGCGACGAGGAGATCGAGATGCTTGGGCCATGTGCCGCAAAACTTGGTATCCAGTTTAGTCGGATCAGACTTGATCAACGGGACATTATTCATATACAATACAATACTCTATAAAGGTTTAGGAAACCATGCTGGGCTTCACTAACTATGCCAAAAAATTGTTTTTTCAGATGATATGCCATATATGTCATATGGCATATCCCACCCATGTTGTGCTTGCTTTGGTTTGGATAAAGCCCATTCGGCCCTGTTGGACCATTGCGGAGATATGGGATGAAGGAGAAGGGGTAGAATGGGTCCAAGTGGAACGCCGACCGGGTGAACAGTCATGGACAGGCCCTACCTCGCAGGACGAAGCTGAGAGGAGGGCCCTCGCCATGCCGCCACCTCTACCGGGGACAGCTCGAGGCCGCCACAAACCCGGTGGCCAGCGGACCACCGGACCCGGATTAACGAGGGCGTGACATAGGATGTAGGATCGACAATCGGGAGGATTAAAAGGGACTTGTTGCGCTTGTATTTCATCTTCCTCAAATATCGACATAAAACCCGGGAGAAATGTACAACAGCCGCCAGTCTTGAATCCCTTCGGAGTCACCATGGCTCCCTCCGTTCTGCTCTACCTGTCCCGTGTCCGTGTCGTGTCCGGCCGTGTGTGCTGCCTACCTGGCGGTCTGGCGGTGGGCGTGGCCGGCGGACTCTCCTCCTCGACGGTAGGTGGCAGGCCGGTGGCCGGCGGGCAGGTCTGGGGCCGCGCGCCGGACCGCCGCTGCCGGGGCACGCCGTGGTTCCGCCGCGGTCTCACCGAGATCCGGTGTTTGGCCGCCGAGTGACTCAGCGCGGCCGTGGTCTCCAGCTCCATAGCGTCTGACGGAGAGGTCCGGTCAGGTCAGGTCAGGTCAGGTCAGGCCAGATCATGTCATGTCAGGACAGAACAGGTCGGGTCAGATTAGCTCCGGTCAGGTCAGGTTAAGTCAGGTCCGGCCAGGACAGGTCAGGTCAGGTCAGGTCAGGTCAGGTCAGGTCAGGTCAGGTCAGGTCAGGTCAGGTTAAGTGAGGTCAGGTCAGGTCAAGTCAGGTTACGAACCACAATCACCTGTTGTTGGGCGCCGTCAGTCCACAGGTCGCATGGTGTTTGTCGTTGAGAGGGACAGGCCACACGTTACACATCATCGGCCATGTGGACTGGTCACATCACAGTTAATTTGTGTAGTCGCTAAATACCAAAGGAACAATATAGGCTAACTCCTCATCAAAGTAACGTTACAGCACGAACTCAGATGCTATTTGATAGACTGAAACATATATTCTCAAAAAGCGATGTTGTTCCGAGTGGACACGAACATGTCATATTTAATCGAGATACAGTCATGCCAGGACATTCCAGTTAAAATAATCATAGCATGTTGTCAAAGAAAACAAATGATGTCTTTAGAAGGAAATGCACGCGATATGTAGCATTAATAAAATGCTAACTCATTTGACTATCATTCTCTTTTAATATACATTCAGAGAACAGATATACGCACCAACAAATACTGTATCATCTGGATTCGGTCAGTCGAAAACCGACAACATAACATCAGCAGCATTTCCAACAACAGCTCATGATGACTCATATCACTACCATGTCCTGCCAGCAAACCTGTGCTGTCTGTATTTCCCCGCGGCCTTTTTACTGCGTCGCCCCCCAAAACCTTGACTCCGCCGCCACACCTTCGCGGGAGCGGCCCATGAGACACCCTGGACGGGTGTTCGGGGAGCGGCGGGGAGGGTGTAACTGACCTGGGTCGCGGCTCAGGGACACCCTGGACGGGTGTTTGGAGAGCGGCGGGAGGAGTGTAACTGACCTGGGTCGCGGCTCAGGGACACCCTGGACGGGTGTTTGGAGAGCGGGCCGAATATGTCGTCATCAGTGCACGTGCCGCTGCTGTACATGGACAGCAGCGAGCCGTCACTGCAGGAGCCGCCAGACTTTCCGCTCTGACCCTGCCGAAACACACAGATAGACACACACGCTGTGATTATCCTCTCCACTAGACTGCCCTCTCTGGCCCTGCCGAAACACACCGAGACACACACGCTGTGATTATCCTCTCCACTTCACTCCCCTCTCTGGCCCTGCCGACACCCACACAGGCACCCACACCTACACACAGCTTCAAGACGGACACACATTATCATAAGCCGGCCATATCGAACACAGGGACACTGACAGTCGGACAGGCCAGCTGACACTGAGGCAGTGCCAGCTGACACCACATTCGTCCAAGTCGTGCTGATGTTACGTCGCACAGGACGGCAGCACTACTTTACGTCACACTTCGTTGTGAAGATATTGTAGGTGAAATTAAATATGGAAAGCAGCATAGTGACCGAAGTTTGATTTGAAGATAAACACAATTAAAACAGCAAGCGCATGACTGTGAAGATGTTTTAATTTGTACTTGGAAAGCAGTTTGTTAAAAAGAGCACAAGGTTGTTACTGTTATAACATTGTGGCTCAGGGGCTGATTGAGCTGATCAGAAAACAAGGTGAAATTCTTTTTTTTAAGACACGGCCTCTGGCTGCTGGCCAGTCATCGATATATGGTTATACACATCAGAACGCTTGAGTTACAAATGACTTCATATTGGTCAAAACTGCCACGGACATGTGTCCTTTCTGATATTTGTCATGAACAGTGTACGGCCGTCATCACACAAAAATACTTCACGATGATAGGACACTCTTTAACCTACCTACATGTATGGGCTTTAGTTTGGACGGCCATTCAATTTCTTAACAAGTCAAGTCAGAAAAAGATACCGATTCTCATCATCGACAAGTATCGCTAGCCACCATTACAGATAATACGGGACAGTACCACAAAGAAGAAAGTTACACGGTGTATCGGAGGGCACAAAACGGAGCGGAGCGGGCGGGCCTCTCTGTGGCGACTTTCCTGTCGATTCGGGCGATGTGCGATGAGGCGGAACTGAGCGGTCGCTCCGAACCGCACCGTGGGACCGGTCTGGGGCGAGCTCTCCGTTCCGACTCACAACACACTGACAGTGCCGCGTCGGCGGAGAAGCGCATATGACAAATGTGTCCATCGATTGTTTACCAAACCGCAGTGTATTATTGCGGTGTTTTGGAACACGACTTCACCAGTATCGCATCGCCGATCATCAAACGAATGTCTGTTGATCGCGGTTCCAAATATCGTATCCGCTCAATATCTAACCGCATCTACTCAATGATATATCAAATTGGACAATACAGTGCATGCAAACAAATTGTATAGTGGTTCGGGTCAGCTCATTAAAAGAGCTTGACAGGTGGTCTGTCACTAAGAAACACTCCGGGTGTGATCTGCCATTGAACCAAATCTGAGACTTTATCATGCATGTCCTGCTACCAGAATAAATATGAAAATAATGCTATTCGACACATCCAACGACATGTAACGATGCATCTCACTCGAGTTTGACACCCTCCGATCTAAACTGGTAACAGGTGGCGAAGGGTGACTCCGCCAATGCCCGCTGGAACGCAGTTCATCAGGCGCGGGGTCAGATAGCCCAGCTGACCACAACATAACTCATAACCCGTTCACACCAGTCCGCAGCTGAGGTCACCGCCGCTTCTACCGGCTGCCGTCAATGACCGTTCGTACCGCAACACAGCGACAGAGCCGCTATATAAACTGAGGAGAGGTGGGGCGTGCGGCGTACTCCTCCATCCAAACGACCGGCCGACGCCGCGGAGGTCCGCAACATCGAACGGGAGATGTGACTCTAGGTCTGTGACATTTTATTGAGCTGCGTCTGGTGCCGGGGTCCTACCTTGAGCTCGTTCTGATGCCGGGAGGCGGCCGGCGGGGTGGACGGCGAGGCCGGAGAGTGCGGCAGGCCGGGGTCGTCATCGGAGTCATCGGCTCGCCTCTTCAGAAGCACACCCCTCAGCTCCGCCTGCAACAAAAGGTACCCTCAGTCACACACGTCACGGTCATACACACAGATACAGCTCACAGGACTGGCGGGGACAGGTACCCTAAGTCTCACACGCCAAGGCCAGACACAAATATACAGCTCACAGCAGGCAGCAGCACGACTCACGGCGGGTTTCACGACCTCAATCACCAGGAGGTACGCCGCCAAGTTACACATTCTAACCTACATGCGGCACTGGAACGGATACATACGACACCGAAATCCACACAGATGCACACTACTCTGTAAAACAACGCCATTATGCAAATATAATCCATTTCGCCGCCATTGACATTCCCATAAGACGTAAATTAACATTCAGAGCGAATACACAGTGCGTAATATTAGCAGTAATATGCACCGGGTAGCCGCGTTTTGCACCGGGTAGCCGCGTTGTGCACATGCCAGCACAGTTTGGCGAGCCAACATAGTTTCCGCGGCGGCGCCGCCTGACGTCGTCGGACAAGTGCCGCCCCAGATCCCGCGCGCTCGGCCACCCGGCGACCGCCCGACCGCCCGACCGCCGGCCGCGCCGTCAGCCACCCACTCGACCGCGGGCGGCCCGGCGCCGCGCACAATACGTGGAGGCGGTCCAAAGAACGGCGGCCGCCGAACGGTCCGCGAGGCGCCGGCTGAAAAAGCGGGCTCCGTGCCGAGTTTTCTGGCGCGTCGGCGAGACCCGGGCCCGCAGCGTGACGAGGTGCTGTGGCTGGCGTGCCGCGAGATGCGGCAGGATAATATGCCAGCGTTGTTTACTGTCTCGAGTGAGAAGTGCAGTGTCACTCGTCGAGGGACGACACAAAGCCGCACGCGACGGAGAGCTCGCGTCGCGGGCCGAGGTACGGGGCAGTCCTGAATCTGATTCAGGGCTGACTGGCACGCCGAGGCGCGCACAGAGCTGAAGATGTTATAGTGCCCCGGTGCTGATTAAGGATCGTATTTGGAGGGGAGAACTCCACCCAGTTAACGCCCACGGCCGCTAGACTGGGCTACACTGGTGCCGGCTGCCACGCCGCGATACCGGGGGGGGGGGGGGCGGCCAGACAGAGAGACAGAGAGACGAGCCGCCCTGTATACCGGCACTGGACCCGGTCCGGCCGACACCCCGACACACAGGCCGAGTGTGTGCCGCGCCGCTGCCCAGACAGAGACACACAGCTTCAGCCAGACATTGGCGCTCCTGCAGCTGCAGCCACTGCGGTACAGAGCTGTGGAAGCTGCTCCCCGCTGCTGGTCTACAGCTCCGCAGGCAGCTGCTGAGACTCAGAGCTGTGTCGCGGTGGAGGAGAGCTCGGCACCGCCTGCTGTCTGGAGCTCAGCCGCTGGAGAGCTGTGTCGCGGTGGAGAAGAGGGCCGCCTCGGCAGCTGTCCTGTGCCACATCGGCCGGCCGGGCGGCACGCTTTCTTCCAGCAGCAGCGGCCGTGAGAAGGCCAGCCGCCGCCGCCGCCGCCGGATACCAGGGCTCGGCCAGGCCGGAGCGGGATGTTATAGCCGCACGTAGGGATACAATGGGAAGAGCTTTTCCGCTACATCAGCTTCGTTGCTAACACAAAATGACAACAATGGTGAACTTATGAACACGGCCAAAACACACACAAAAATAATAAATACACATGGACAGGTGCCCAGTGCACACGGAAGGCTGATTTGGGATGTCCCTGTGCCCCACCTTTGGATGACATTTCCGCGTACTTAGGACATTGACCAGTGCCCAGCAACCAGTTGCAGTGGCCGTCAAACGCATCAAAAGCAGCAAGGCTCGCTTCCATTCAAGGAGTTGGAAAAGTAAGCTGCAGTGACGGATTTGGGACGTAGTCTGCAGTCGCCAGGCTACAGCTCCGAGGTCAGAATGCTCGATAGCGACATTTTGACAGCTTGCCATATAGATAAATGAATGTGAATATCCTGAGCTGTCAATGTGCTGATCACATTATATGTTACAGTTTTGCATCGGTCAATTTATTCTGCTTCAAATCAGTTTACAGAGGAAGAACCGCAAATAACGTGAAATGATAAATGATCAGCCTCTAAGATAATTCAGTAAATGTACCTTGTGTGCATGTCATGTTCTGTAAAGTTGGCGGTGGAACAATACTACTCTTAAGCTGTTACCACGCTTCAATTTGTGTCTCTTTAGCCGGCAACACAACCAGCATGTCAGCTTCATGGAGCAAGAAACCAAACGACCGAAAGCGGCAATAAAAGTCTGAAAGCATACTCCTAATGAAAGGAAACTCAATGCACCCCAGACTTCAATAGTGAATCACGAAATACCAGTGAATCATGAAGTACCAAACAACCCCACTAGGATGATGCAGTGAACATGTATCAAAAACAGCCAAGACTGTGCCCGTGGGTATAATAAAATGTGGCCGATATCAGGGTGCATGTCTAAGGCTGAGAGCATCAGGCACATCAGAGTGGAAATCGGTGCGTCTCCCTAGACACCAGCTGGCGCTCGCTTGCACGGCCTTATTTCATGACGTGCCAAAAGCCTACCTTCACTATCAGCTGCACAGTATTTGCAAACATGTCATACATACTACATAGTCCATAATTTGTCTTAGTAAAAGGGCATACAATGGCTACATAAAACAACCAGATCAACTCGATGACAGCTTGCGGCTGAAGTCATTCGGACATGAATGGAACTTGAACCAAAATGCATGGCTCTGTAAACGATGAATTCAGGTCTATTGCAGACTGGCCAAGTCACAACTATGTATATCCAGAACATGTCCACTGTCCATTGTCCGTCCTCCATCACCTCGCACTCAGCGGCAACACCCACACCCACGGCGTACCTGCATCGCACTCAGCGGCAGCACCCACACCCACGGCGTACCTGCATCGCACTCAGCGGCAGCACCCACACCCACGGCGTACCTGCATCGCACTCAGCGGCAGCACCCACACCCACGGCGTACCTGCATCGCACTCAGCGGCAGCACCCACACCCACGGCGTACCTGCATCGCACTCAGC
>JARBER010106264.1:0-11286 GCA_030265075.1 Balanus glandula
AATCGCGTCAAAAGACATGCGGACCATGCGGATACAGACGCCGTCCTCACCGCGGGCGGCTGACCCGCTCATGCCGAGTACTACAGCCCGCAGATCAGACAGCGTCAGGGGCGACAACGTAAACGCACAGGCGCCAACACGCGGCTGTCTGCAGGGAAGACCCGGGGTCTCCCCCAAGGCCCGCACCTCACCGGCAACTCGCGGGCCTACGCTGACAAAAAAACGGAATATTCTCACAGTTGTCACGTCCAATCGCAGACCGTGCGGTACGGTTAAGCTGCTTGTATTCAGCCGAGCATTGGCCAAGTGAGGCAAGCGCTGCGCGGCGGCGAGACATGATACATCGGGTACTCTCACTGATTACAGGGACACACACATTTCTTATTCGCATGGTCCGTACAGGGGCATGCGAGTCAACAGTCGGTACAAAAGTCTCAATGAAACGACCGTGTGCGAATCGAGTGACCGTAGGCGAATCGAGCACCACAGTCCAGTCAGCACAGACTAGGTCGTAATGAAAGTCAATGATGGAAACACGGCGAAGGCAACGCGTATGAACAATGCACCGCGGTTGGCGTGGGCGAGGCACGTCTATATGAGCACAAACGAACCTATGCGGGCTAAAATGACAAAACACGGCTGTGCATTGGAGTTCATATGCCAGTTTTAGTAGCTTGAGCTTCAGAGACTGAACGTTGAGAAGTCCCACTGTAAGGGCAGCACCGGTCGCCGCCGCAGGCTGCTCGTCCCGGGAGCGGCCGCCTCTGCTCCCCCGGCGCCGGGCCCCGGGCGCGCGCCTGCCGCGCCTCGTCCGGTGAGGCCGGCCGCTTGGCTCAGCTGACTGGCCGCAGGCCATGGTCGACCCAGCACCCGGCACACAGTCCGCCGGTGCCGGGTCAAGGTCACGCGAGCCAGAGCCAGCCAGCAGCGTAGGCCGCTGGTACCGGGACGAAGTTGGCGGTGGCGGTGGCGGCCAGCACCAGAACGTTGACGACAACAAGCAGGACCACCAGACGTAACAGGTCACGGTTGGCGGGGACACTGCACTTCAGCATGGCGGCAGCTGACGGTCTGCCACCAGCAGCTGATGGTCTGCCACCGGCAGCTGACGGTCTGCCACCAGCAGCTGACGGTCTGCCACCGGCAGCTGATGGTCTGCCACCAGCAGCTGACGGTCTGCCACCGGCAGCTGATGGTCTGCCACCGGCAGCTGGCGGTCTGCTACCAGCAGCTGACGGTCTGCCACCGGCAACTGACGGTCTGCCACCGGCAGCTGACGGTCTGCCGCCGGCAGCTGACGGTCTGCCACCGGCAGCTGATGGTCTGCCACCGGCAGCTGACGGTCTGCCGCCGGCAGCTGACGGTCTGCCACCGGCAGCTGACGGTCTTCCACCAGCAGCTGACGGTCTGCCACAGGGCACCGCTCGCACAACAGGCCCGAGGTCCGACAGACCATCACAGTGTCGACCAACGAGTGGTGCACGCACTATCACAGCCAATCTGAGTTGTAGCATTCATGCACTAAACACGTCCAGTCACACGCTCATGCACACGGACAGGCAAACATGGTGCTGAGAGCGGAGGTACCGGAGCGCCGGCGCCGCGTCCTTACAATGGCGCGGCGCACAGGCAGCTGCATTCTGTTCCATTATGCTGATCCCGCATGCCGGCTCATGCTCGTCCCGCACTGCCGGTCCTGCATGCCAGTTAGGTTAGGTGTAACTCAGTCTTGCATGCCGTTTCACATGCCGGACCCACATGCCCTTCGCACATGCCGGTTGCACATGCCAGTCAGGTGTAACCCGGCCTCGCATGCTGATCCACATGCCGAACACACATGCCCATCCCGCATGCCAGTATCCCATGCCGATCACACATTTCGGTCCCGCATGCCGTCCCACGCTCGTCCCGCATGCCGGCCCTGTATGCTCGTCCCGCATGCCAGTCCCGCATGCCTGTTTCGCAGGTTAGTCCTACATGCTGGGCCCATTTGCCGGGCATACTATATGCCGGGTTACATGCCGGGCCCATTTACAAAAGAAGAACAAATGTATCTGCATCATGCTGCATAAACAATGACATAACTGATTGCGATCACAGTGTTGTAGTTTTCTTCCCTGAGATTATTATGTAATATTACCTGTGTCATCGCGTCATACAGCACTATCATAGATCTGGTTAGAAGGCCGTCGGAAATATCGAAACGGTAAACGTCTGATATTAGTGTCAACAACCGTGAGACACATTTGAGTCAACAATATGTGTCGTGCGTGATACACAGTCAAACTTTTTTACCTCTTCATCACGAGTTACAAAACATGCTGGTTTATGGATTTTATATCCATAACTGAGATATAAGACGCCAAACAAAATATAAAGTGGTCAGTTTTAACATCTAAAATTTTGTCGTCCCAGGATGCAAGATTCGTAAGATCCCACGAATTATAATTTTGCAGGATCCACGATCCACAGAATCCCACGACAAAATAAGTCAGTAGAATCCAGGGTCCCAGATTTTGCAACCTAGGGATTCTGGATTTGGCACTTGTCGGTATATATATTTATATATATATATATATATATATATATATATATATATTTACATTCATGCCATTATCACAGTCCAGTATTACAAGTTCTTGTGTTGTTCCAGACATCAACCCGGAGCTTGGCTTTGGGTATTCAGAAGAGAATACATCCGTCCAGGACTGTAAGCCACCAGCGGAACAGTCCATATCACAGTGCAGTACAGATGCACCGGAAACCGATACAGGTGACGAAGCAGGCAAAGGGTGTCGCTATAGCACTCGCAGTAGAGGACGGGGCAGTCGGCATACTTCCAGCAGCGATTCAAACGAAACGCTGGCTGACGATGAAAGCAACAAGCACGTAGAGGGCTCTTCTTCACGCTCGAAGACAGGACAAAGTGAAACTAGTGTCCGACAAGAAACGTGTCGAGTCTGTGAAGATGCATTTGAGAGTGCTAATGCTCTGAAGAGCCACTTTAAGACATGTCATGGAGGCGTGAAGCCTTATGCGTGTCAGACATGTGGAAAAGCCTACAAAAACCGCAGTGCCTTAGGACAACATCTGAATGCCCACTCCCTGAGAAGTATATATAGATGCCCTATTTGTCACAAGGTGTTTGTTAACAACTATACTTTAACGAAGCACGTTGCAACGCATGCAGAAAACAGGCCAAGACCTCATCCGTGCCTTCTATGTGGTAAAGCATTCTTTGGTGCCTATGAATTGAAAAGGCATAACCAAACCCACTCAAATGAGAAGTCACATAAGTGTAAAATTTGTGGAATAGGGTTCAGACAAAAAAGTGAGCTGGGAATGCATCAGCTGATTCATACTAAAGAAAAACGCTTCCAGTGTGATATTTGTCGCCAGAAGTTTGCCCGTAAGGATGTTTTGAAGAATCACATACTAAGTCACACTGGTGAAAAACGGTACAAATGTGAACAGTGTGATCATCGTTATGCTCGAAAGGATGTGTTAGCAGATCACCGAAAGATACACCAAGAAAAGTATGAGCACAGGTGTAACAAGTGCGGGAATTTTTTTTATTCAAAGCAAAGACTTCTTAACCATGCTAGGTTTCATAGCAAGTGTTCTAGGAACGTTTAGAAAAACACACCTGTGTGAGGAAATGGCTGTCCGCTGCTGTGACAGTTGCCTGGTCTAGATGTCTGCTCGAACAGTGAATCACAGCGTGAACAACAGTGAATCGCCCGTGAAAAGTACAAATGCTCGAACAGTGAAGTTGTCCTCTGGAGGCACGCTTTGGTATAGGTGGCACCGATGTTAGCTTTCACAGAAGCCGTGAAAGGCAAGCTTAGAACTGGAACAGATACAAAGGAGGTCATTAATTATTTTGCCTTCAGTCTGGACACGAAAGATGATCTCCGAACAACGTGGCACTTCTACAGCAGAGCTCAGGCGTGTCTGGACGAACTTGGCGCCATGTTTGGGAGGTGCTTGAAAAAGTAAAGAGGGTGAGGGAGTTACGTACGATATACGATCAAAATGTCTGAATGTATTAAATTGGAAATATACGCATAATATCCAGTAGAAAGTATTTTGTATGTATTTGGTACGATTGGTTTTTAACGGCTCTTTGTGCACACCCTGTTAACTGCAACGTCGTGCTACTGCTTTCATTTTGATCGCTTCTGTTGTGTATATGTATAGTCAAAATGACAATGACGTGCATAGTTTTACTCGGACGGGTGATACTGCTCATGGTCGTGAACAGTTTACATGCACCGTACCTAACATGAATTATTTACCTGCCCGTGTGGTATATTATCCCCTTAGATCTTAGTAGATCTCCTTCCCCCATGGCGGAGATCTACGATTCTACACATCAACGGGGGATCTACGATCTACACATAGGCCGAAATGAATGATTTTGGACCTCGGTGAATGTTTAATTTGTCACCATTGCCCTTCGGTCTTGGGCGGAAAATCCGATACGCAATACCGACCTGGGGCCTGCATAAATTGTTTATCTGCCCTGTGTGGTATTGTATATGTCCTCTCCCCCATGGCGAGGGATCTACGATTCTGTAAAACAATTTCTAAAAAATGTCAACCCTATCCGCTGATCACGTTTTCGTTGACGCTCCCCCCTTCTATTCGCTCAATGATTTTTGCAGAGACGCTATCATCTTCCCCGCCTCAATAGGTGTTCACTGACACCCCCTGGAAGTTATGCTGAGTAAAATATTTGCATCCCTTAAAATAAAACTGCCTAGATTCACCAGTAGCGTACATACAGTGTACCTACACATGCCACTTCCACAGGATTATGTTGATTATGTTCTGACATGAGTTTCAAATGTTTGTTCAGTTCCGTGAAACTCCATTTCGTTTCGGATTTTTTTGCGTAACCTTCTTTTTTTGTCATAGTAGTTATGCGTACGAAGTGGTTTTGGTAGTGTTTCGCTGACGAGCAAAATATCAATGGCAGGTTGTTTGTTGATGTTTATCCTGATAGTCCGTCTCGGTCACTCAGCTCAGCTGACAGATCACCGCTGAAGAACAGAAAAGGCGGTCGGTTTTGTTGACTCTGTTTACAGCCGGTGAGAAGTGCCCAGTAATTTGCAGCGTGCATAATTACTGGGCTGTTAATTAATTACTGGGCTGTTAATAATTACACTGCAGTAATGCAATGTGCAGTGTGCACTGTGCAATGTGCAGTGTGCAGTGTGGGGGAGGGAGAGGGAGAGGGGATCGAGGGGAGAGAGAGCGGGAGAGGGCGTCATCTTCAAATTTAGACCCAATTTGCACTACTGAGACTGGGTATTTGCGCATATTGATATTGCGTATCTGCGCAAGTTTTAGTATTGTTGATTGTTAATAGATGAAAATCTGGTATCACAAGTAACTTTTCAATCCTTTCCATGCTTATTACAACGAAACCTTACTTTTGTAAAAAAAAATTGTCTTGCCAACGTATCCAAAAATTACGGGGAGCATTTCTGGCCAAAAAAATGCATATAAAAGTTATTCCATAACCCGCGCACCGTAGTTGATTTCCGCCCCCCCCCCCATCGGTTTTTCGCAGCTAGCGAAAAAATGGCGGCGCGCAGCGCCGCCGGGTTTTCGCCCGCCTGTCGGTACATCGATTCCTCACACTTTGGAAAAACATATTTCTGGTCATCTATGGTCAGGTCACCATACTTGGTCAAGATCCCCACCTCCAAAAAAGTTTTAAGTTGTGCCAAAGCCAGAGGCTCTTAACCGATCAATACAATATGAAACTTACATGGTGCCATAAGAGTATAAGAACTTACAATTTTTATCTCGGAATTTTGAAATCGGTGACCTAAGGTCAGGTCATTTTCGTGACCTCCCCGTTTTAAGTCAATGGGGAAATATTCAAATGCTTCCCATTTCAAGAATATGCATGGCATTAGACTAGTTACTTCTCGATCATGTTACTTAAGGTTATTATTGATGGTCCAAATAAACATTTTGTTTATGACCCCTATGCGGTCATTTGAGGTCATGAGAGTTCACCATCATTTATTTGGCGCGATATAATGCAGATATAGAAGTGAGACTGACGCCGATGTGTTTCTCTTGTCGAGACGCGTCTCCCAATATGTAACATGACCTACTTGGGTCACCAGTTGACATTGACCTGAGGTCAAATTTGCATGTTGATCTTGTTAGGCCAACATTTATACCAATCGAAGCGCCTTGACGAGACAAACACAATAGCGTATACAGTATTCCTGTGTCTGCTTTAGGTAAAAAGTTGTTAGCGAGCAACTATTTTGCAAAAAAGGCATTTTTGGAGTTTATGATCTATGGAGCGTAAAATATTGACCTGAGGTCAAATCTGAGAAAACTTGCAGCTGGAAAATTGGAATAGCTAGTGATTGTTTTTTTTTCTCTTTTGTTTCCAGCTCGTATAGTTTTTGGATATATGTAATTGTTTGGAGCCAAGTCATAGAACAGGGACAAATGGAAAATGTGGCCTTTGGTGACCTCTGGTGACCTCAATTTCAACCAGATCACAAAAATGACTGATATACTTTCGATAGAACTTGTATCAAGCTATGTATCTCAATCTTATGATTAAGCTATAAGCTAACTTGTATCAAGCTAGCTAAGGAACGGCTGAGCCGATTGTGTTCAAGGCTTGTGTTTGGTTAGACACATCAGCCGACGCTTTTCCAAAAGTCAGCGGCTGTGTACCGCTGCACGTGCGCACTCTTTTTGTATCTAAAAAAACCTACCCTACAGTGTTCAAATTGATCATACATTTCGTTCGCGTCCGTCGTTCGTCGCCATCCACCAACTACATCGCTTTACTGTTTTTGTTTTGTTGAAAATAAATTTGATGGATTGATTGATTGTCATCTTTGTCATCATCATTACCATCAATCCATCACGATGTGCACCTGTGACGTGATGTCACTTACTTCGTGGTTGCTAGAAAGGTTCAATGCAGTTAGCATATTTATTTGATTATGAAAACCATTAACGAGATTGTGTATGCACATTGTGCAACTACATGGCATAACGCACTAGAGTCGCGTATTTAAATTGAAGTAAAAACACCTTAAACACCAAATTAACGTAACGCCTCCTTAGTCGATATCGCATTTAAGGTGGCGGCTGGAACAAGCACTTCTGAACACTGATATTTAACACGAACATCTATCACAATAAAGAATAAAGTAAGACACACACGTTTCATCAGCAGTAATTGCATGAACATTGAACATTGCGACAACGGTTAGGCATTAGCTTTGTGCTCTCTGCCTTCACAGGCAAAAAATAGGAAAGACGATATAGCACCGATTTCATCGTGACTCTCTACAATGCCAAGGTAACAGAGTGAACTTGTGACTCAGTACGTCCCACCTGGTATCGTGACGTCACGTATCGTGTCGGCAGCGCGTTACTGTCCCGGCTTTAGGCCGGCCGTGATGTGCTGCGGCTATCGCGACAACGGCGCGAAGCCGGCGCTGATCTCCTCTGCCAGCCCGTGCGGTGGCTTGGACGCGTGCAGGTAGTAGCCCCAGTAGCACACGTTGAACAGCGCAAACAGCACCGGGTACACGATGATGGACAGCTTCTCGAACAAGAGCGCGCGCCGCTCGAGCGCCTCGGACAGCTCGGCGGGCATCTGCGACGACGGTGGCTCGGCTTGCAGCTCGAGCGACGTCGACTCGATGTGCCGCGGCTGCGAGCTCACCAGCGCCAGGCCGTCGGCTCCCAGCGCCGGGTCGACGGCGAACGACACTCGGGGCTTGACGCTGGCATCACTTCGCATGGACAGGTTGGCGAGCGAGGGCCCCGGCTCGGACGCGTCGCAGTAGATGGACGGCGTTGCGTCGGGCACGTCGAGCTCACCGTCGTCGCCGTCGCCGTCGTCGCCGCCGAACAGGTCATCGAAGACCCGCCGGTTCTCGACGAGCGCCACCGAGACGGGCAGCAGGAAGCTGGGCTTCTTCTGCTGCTTGTACGACTGCGACACGACGAACAGCAGCCGGATGTCCACCAGGCAGTCGACGATGGCGGCGAACACGAACAGAAAGCAGCCCATCATCCAGACGTCGATGGCGCGCAGGTAAGAGGCGGACGGCGAGTGCTGGCTGATGAGCGAGTTGAGCGCCGTCAGCGCCAGCAGTGTGGTGGTGGTGAGGATGATGCGGCCCTGCGCGTACGGTGGCGGGATGAAGAACGTCAGCCACGAGATGATGACGAACAGCACCGTCGGCAGGTAGATCTGCAGCAGGTAGAACGGCAGCTTCCGGCTGAAGATCAGCACGAAGCCGATGCGCGCGAAGGTGCCCGTGTCGTACGTGACGTTGTTCATTCGGAAGACTTTGACGCTGAAGGAAAACTGGTCAATGCTGTAGTCGTGCAAGAGACCCATGGGGTGTTTTGGGTCCCATTCCAGCTGATGGTCTTCAAATCGAAAGCGGTAGCTCTCTATATACATAGGGCAGTACTGAATGTCCAATGGGAAATTCCTGAAACTCATTTCACAGGACACCGTGAACTTCCCGAACATTGTGTACTCAACGTCACCGTTGCTATTGACCCGGACGGCTTCTGAGTTAACCAATACTTTGGTAATGTGCACTTCTTCTACCCGATTCAAATATAAGTCGGGAAACCATATTGTTCTCGAAGCCTCCTCTGGTAAGTACCTCACTGAGTCATTGCTTTGTCTCTTGATTTTGGAACATTCGTCTATGTACTCAGGAGGGGGTCTGATTCGGCTGTCAGTCCAAAATTGTTTTAGTGTCAGAAGAAGCACGATAATTTCTTCTTGTTCGTTAACATCCATAATCCGAAGTATGTCCAAAATTATTCGGACGATTACAGCTTTGGATATCGAACCTTCCTTGCTGCTTGCGTGCGTGACTCCAAGCTGTTTTGCTGGGTCTCCATTGGTAACCGGTAAAAGAAGTCGGTTGTAATTTGGGCCTACAAGGGATCGTTGAGCACATTTTAAGTCATTATTACTTGCTTCCTCTATGGACGTTGTTGGAGATAGTGTTGGTAGAATGACATTTATCGGGACTGAGCCATTCCCTGACATTGTGGTGTTGGAAACTTCTGAAGCAGTATCAATAGCCACAAGAGTTAGAATTATCAACTTACCAATCCACCAATGCATGTGATTGACAATCATTCTGACGCTAAATGTAGTACATACATTTGCAATTCAATTTCCTTCGATATCACTTCATGGGAGGTAATATAAAGCCGCTATAACATAAGCAGACTATTAAAGACTACGTATGTATGACCATTGTTGATCTTCAGAATCAAATGTTTCTCGTCATATTTCAAGTCCACATAACATTGTGTTGCGTGTTACTTGCTGTTTTGTTGAACCTAAACTCTCCCTCACATAGCTCCATAAATTGAGAGCTTTAAAGCTCAGAAGCCCTTTCTATCAACAGCAGCACCAATTCAAGGGAATTTCTATACATCTCAGAATAGTAGAATCACTTGATTGTCTTCAGTGTTGTTACTATCTGTGTTGTTTTATTAGTTTTGCTCATTTACTTTACCATGGACATTTCAACTCTGTAACTTTATCAGTTAAGGTCCGCTGTTCAAAGTTTGACATGCTTGACTGCTATATATCGCTTCGGTTCAACCCAGTTTGGCCAAAGATGTGCCCCATGTGTGCCAAATACTAGATTATGGTTATAATTTTGGTTATAGATTATGGTTATGCGGCGAAATCGGCAAAATAGGACTTTTGTTTTACGTGGGGATTTACAAAACAATTTGTCAACGTCTGAGCACGCGGATAAAGGATCAAGATCTTTCACCAGCGCCTATTTTCCCGTTTAAATGCACGCTGTATGAAATGCATGCGAAATCAGGCTGCACAGATGTTCGTCATGGGAACATAACAGGAATCTGATGTGTAAACGTTTTGGCCAGAAATTATCAACTTCGATGATCGTTGATTTTTATTTTCTCTCAATTTGGATCGATTCAGGGGCTTAGACCGCCAATATGCTTATGCGAATAACATGTCAGTTCAACGAGAAACAACGGTAACGTTTTTATGATTTATTTCTACGGTGCCTGTCGCCACGATGTCTCCTGTTTTGCATGCGCTGGTGACACCAGTGTGGTTTGTGACTGGTGACTGGGGAAGGGCCCGAGAAGGATGTCTGAGTGAGGGTAAGGATGGCCAGGGAAGACGGCAGCCGCTGACTGATAACAGCTCTTCGATGGCGAGGTGCTGACATCTGACAGCTTGTCCAATACTATGACGCCTCAATGGCGAGGTTAGCCGAAGCCGACTGGTCGCACACCTGTGTGAAAAGAGTCCCCACATTTCGATGGCGAGACACGGGAAACGAGGTCCGCTTTGTGAAGACCTCTAAAATACGCGCTCATATAATATACAAGCGCGCTTAATTAATACCTTCATTCAGATAGGTATTATTATTATGCTTAATAGTCTCCAGAGACAAAAGCTTTAAAAATATAGATGAATTTCGATCAGTGCTACGTATTTAGGTAATGAAAAGAAGATGGTGTCTGTTTTGTCCCGCTCTTTCGTATATTTATTAAATGACAAGCTGCTCATTGTTCATTCAACACGCACATTGTACATGCACGCTCTATGAATATCCAGTACCTTCCCACATATCCTAACAGACACAACTCATATAACCTAGCGCGATATTCATAATAATTATTTAGTTTAAACATCGATTTATTCAATTCAGGGTTTGAGGGTGACCGCATAATGACGAATTCTTGACAGCACTGCAAAATAATACAAAATTAGTATTTGGTACCTATGCATCAATGGATCATGAGCCAATACACAACAGAAGCCGTGACGTCATTTAATGTAACCAGCCGACCGCGTGTACACGCTCAGCTGACCACTTAGTGTTAAAGACCATAGACGAAGAAGTAAGCACTTTTCCCGTCAATTAAATTAATACTTAAATTTGAGAAGTCATTCAATGGATTACACTCCTATATTATTTTAAAAGGTTAAGAAGCTAGTTTTGTGCTAATGCTGCTTCGTAATTCGTGTTAGAGTGATCAATAACATCATGATTCATTCATAATGGCCGGTTACTTTCCTAGATGCATGGAGTAGATACTTAATTATTTATTTTGTATTTGATTTAGTTGAATCTAAGTTAATTATTATACTTTTATGCACGAGTGGCATTAAAGGTTATGTTTATCAACGAGCCGAAGGCGAGTTGATAAACTGAATCTTTGATGCCGCGAGTGCATAAAATAATTTAGTGCATG
>JARBER010106375.1:0-11283 GCA_030265075.1 Balanus glandula
CTGTCCTGTGTGCCGGCCCTCCCGGCTGTGGTGTGGTGGGTGTGTGCTGTGCAGCTCACCGCTCCCCGCTCGCCGTCAGGTGGTGCTGACCTGCTGGCCGGCTCGTCGCGCTCCACGACACCGTCGCGCCGCTCCCCCACCATCGACCAAGGCGTGCAGACGCAGCAGGACCGGCAGCACAGGCACCGCGACGGCTACACCGACGGGTCAGTGACGCGGGGACGGGGACGGGACGGGACGGGACGGGGACGGGTTTGTGGTATGTTTGACGCTAGGGCAGCATCAGCAGCATATTGCATTTTTGCTTGGGTGTCCAGAGTGGAACAATTATAGAAAAATATCACGAGGGTGCAAATTACCATGTGGTAAAGGGTACATTATTGATTTTTGTTTTTAATATGAAAATCATAAGGTTTGTTTACATGATGTAGCTATTGTCAAAACTTACCCTTTCACAATTTATACATAATTTATACCTCAGAGTTCAAAACTTGCTTTTACAAATGTTGAGTGAAAAATTGCACATTTGCCTGGTATTTCGCACCCATTTCACCAAATTTTGGACACTGCGTTCGGTAGGCCTTTGTGAGCTGTGGCACACTTCTGGAACGGATACCCTCAACCCTGCGACTCACGTTAGGAACGTGTCTTTGGCAACTGACACACGTCAGGTAGGAGTCTGTCTACCCTTGGAGCTGGTCATCGTATTGCCTTCTTTTCACCACTGATAACCCTGCTAGCTCGTCCTGACGTCCTTCTGTCTGTGCGCGGCTTGCAGCCATCAGCAGCGCGGCGGCTACCACAACAACTACCAGCGCGGGGGCGGCGGCGGCGGCTACCGCTCGCAGCGCGGCCCCCGGCGCGGCGGCCGCGGCCAGAGCCGGGGCACCTTCACCGTCAGCACCAGACCCATCAAGTTCGACTCAGAGTTCGACTTCGAGGAGGCCAACAAGCAGTTTGAGGAGCTGGCGGCGCAGCTGGCCAAGACCAAGATCGGTGAGTGGCTTGCGCTGTCGCTGCTGCTACTGCTGGTGGTTTGAAGTGTGTAGTGGATTGGAGGGGTTCTGATAGAGCGCTATGTATTAACAGTCTTGCCCACATCGAGTCGGTTCGCTCTGCTTAGAACTGGTCTGTGGGCGCGGCAAGTGCGGTGTCTGAAAGCAATCATTCGTATTTTATGGTCTTTTCTACTATGTGCAATGTGTGCAGCTTCCATGTCTTCGTGCACCGGTACAGAGTACAGACTGCCGGCTGGATTACGGAGCTGATTGCACCTAACAGCTAGTCTGCGCTGCGGTATGATTCATAGCAGTGTGCACTACCTCCGGACCTCTTTCAGAGTGCAACGCAACAACATAGTGTCCCAATACCGGCCCGGTGCCTGTCTGGCTCTGCGCACGTTTATGATCTCGCCATGGCCGCTGGACCCCATCCCACCCACTGACGCCCCCCCCCTCCCCTGCAGCGCCGGCCGCTGGCGAGGAGATCGAGAACGGCGAGGCTGCCGTGGCCGGCGGCGGCGTCGGTGAGGAGGATCCCCCTGAAGAGGGCGAGCTGCACGATACCTCTCAGGAGGAGACGCCCGTCTTCTACAACAAGACCAAGTCGTTCTTCGACAACATCAGCTGCGACGCCATCGAGAAGGCCCGAGAGTGAGTGCCGAAGTCGGGCTGTGTCGAGCGAGGCTCGTGTGTCGTGTGTAGGCACTCTCTGGTATGATGTTTGACATCCTTGCACGCCAACGCGGCGGCTCCCCGCCCGCCGTCCCCGGTGGGCGGGTCGAGCCCCGCCTGTCGAAAAACCGGCCACCCGTCCTGCGAGGCGGGTGCTGATCTGCGCCGTGACCGCGCCCCGCTCCGGCCCGACCCGGCCCCGCCTGACCGCCCTCCCCTCCCCGGTCCTCTCCCCGGCAGCAACCGGCAGCGGCGCCAGGACTGGCAGAAGGAGCGGAAGCAGAACATGGAGACGTTCGGCGTGGAGGGTACCCGCCGACCGTACCGCCGCGGCGGCTACGGCCGAGGCTACTACAACAACCGCGGCGGCGGCGGCGGCGGAGGAGGCTACTACAATAACCGGGGCGGCGGCGGAGGCTACTACAACAACCGGGGTGGCGGCGGCGGTGGCTACTACAACAACCGGGGCGGCGGATACCGGGGGTACTACAACAACTATAACAGAGGGTGAGTTGGACGTGGCATGGGCGTAAATTAGCGGGCGTGGTGGTCCCGAATGTTGGAGGGTGGATATGAAATTATGGGAGTTGGGACCTGTACGCGTGGATCGACACCATTTCTAAGGGTGGGTGATGTTGCAGTAACCAGCGACTACGCCAGACTGGTGCTTCTTTGCTGGTTTGTCGAATCGACTGACTGGTTGGCTGAAGTGAGTAAATGATTTATAAAATGACTGAATGGCTATTTGAATGATTTTTTAAATGACTGGTTGAATGAATGGCTGGATGGACGAACGAGTGGTTGAATGAATTAATGATTTTAATGAATTAATGAATGGATGAATGAATGAGTGAATTTATGAATTTATGAATGGATGGATGAATGAATGAATGAATGAATGAATGAATGAATGAATGAATGAATGAATGAATGAATGAATGAATGAATGACTAATAAAAGAATGCATAAATGACTGACAATAAATGACTAATGACTGAATGCATGAATAAAGGACCGACAATAAATGACTATTGACTGAATAAATGACTGAGTTATTGACTGAAGAATGGCTGAATAAACGACTAATGAATGCATGAATTATTGTATAATTATTGACTAATGAATGATTATCAAACGATTGAAATCATTGACCACGTCAATGACTAGAATCAACGACTGGAGGTGAATGAAATTGACTCTGTATATCTAAATTGTTATGCCACCCCAAAGCCCCAATCACCATGGAGTGAAGGCACATGTGATTGTTTGAATTGTGTTGCGGCATCCGGCCGCACGGTACTGGTGGTATACACAGCTGACTGCCTCTGTGCTGCAGGTACGGCGGTGGAGGCGGCCGGCGGGGCGGCGGGGACGGCACCTTCCAGCAGCGGGGAGGTCGCCCGGAGCGCTCAAACCAGGACAGTCGACCGGCAGCCGCCGAGGCCGCGGAGAACTAGGCGCCGCGCGAGGCCAAGCCGCCGCCGCCACAGACGCGAGAGAAGTGACGGAGCTACAGTGCAAAGCGTGACGCGGACAGTGATGTGACGTGACGCGAGAGCGGCGCAGCGGCGCCCTCTGGTGCGGCGTGCGCCCGGGACTACGGTGACAGTGCGGCGTGTGGGCACAGCGGCCAGTGATGGAGAGAGGCCGCCGTCTGCGGGGGGGACTCGGACGTAACTGAAGAATTGTGACAGAAGGAACACTATGGCGCGGTATTGATCGTAAAGTGACGGCACGGGGCGGACAGACGGCGGCGGACAGTGAACGGACGGTGAGGGCGCTGGCGCGAGGGACACGTCGTGTAGCCGGCAGAGGTCCGGTGTGGAGACACGCGACAGTCGGCAGAGAGGGCCCGGTGTCGTGTGAAGCCGGCAGAGGCCGGGTGTGGAGACACGCGGGGAGTTGCCGGGGAGGGCCCGGTGTTGTGAGGAGTCTGCGGAGAGGGCCCGGTGTCGTGTGAAGCCGGCAGAGGCCGGGTGTGGAGACACGCGGCAGTCGGCAGAGAGGGCCAGGTGTCGGGTGAAGCCGGCAGAGGCCGGGCGTGGAGACACGCGGGGAGTTGCCGGAGAGGGCCCGGTGTTGTGAGGAGTCTGCGGAGAGGGCTCGGTGGAGGGACCGGCGCGCCAGATCTCGTGTGGGACAGCGGTGGCCGGCCACCCCGGAGCTGCCCCGGTGGTGGGCGCGATAAGCTAACGGCCAGCGGGTGTTTAGACGGAAATGAGCCCGGCGGCGGCGGCCGGCCGCCCTGGCTGGCCCGGACTGCGGCCAGTCCTGTCTGAATACAGTCCAGAGTGCAGTCCGGTCCGGCCATCCGGCGGCCGGCCGACGCCGCCTCCCAAAATACTCTGTGCTGTATGAGTTTCGATGAGTCTATACTTCGGAGAACTTGGGTCTCAAGCAGCCGGCTATATTTTCTACCCCACTTTTTGAATAAACCAGCACAGAAGTCGTATGCGTCTCTTCTGTTGAATGTTTGTTCTAGTTCTGTTGAATGTTTGGATTCTGTGGACGGGTTATTAGAGAGGACGAGCGCACGATATGAGTAACCGTGGTCAGAAGTCTGCAGTAGTTGACTGAATAATTAATATTAACAGGTAATTTGCAGTTAATAGTTATTTATATGGTGCATACTACAAACACAAAATGAAAAAAAGTTGTTGGTCCGTGCAAATTGTGCTTCAAGCACAGAGGCTAGTTTCAATCAGATCCAGAGACTCACTATACCAGGGGCCGGCAATCTTTTTAGGGCGCGAGCCGGATGAGAGATCTGGAAGCAATTTGCGGCCGGGGTGTAAATCGATACAATTGAATATAATTTACAATGTAAAGTACGGAATATAATGTAAGTTGCCGATACCAGCCACTGGCCGGACGTCAGGCGGTACGATACGCTATACGAGGCACTATACGATTCCAGCTTCTGCAGCATTTTACGCCGAGGGGTCCATGGTGGATCCCAGATCTGAGCTATCACATCTTTCACATAGGGATCCATCGGGATTTCAGATACCACTTCAGGACCAGGCACACGCAGTGCTGGAAATTGGGTCATTTTCTGGTCTTTTGAGGGTCCAGCAGATTTTGTTCTCTTCAAACATTTACTCTCCTTTCATGTATTTTTGCTCACATTTTCATATTTAACTTGCAGGTCAAGCATGCTCATTTGTTATGACGGAAAAAACAGTATCTGTTGAGTGTAAACAAATATTTTAAAATGTCAGCTAGCTGGGATTTCATCAGACAGTGAACAATGAGCCATCAACAGTGCAATCAGTTATGCAACACACATGGATCTTGACATCTCAAATCAATTGTACTTTATTTATATTTTATTTAACATTTTTAGCCTATGAAATGGTCTGAAACCGTCCGAAATTTGCTCTCAGCCTGCAGATAATTTTGCTCTCCGGGACCAGGTCCTGAAATAAAAATTCCAGCACTGCCCCGGTGTCCATGCGTTTCACGATCCCGCTGATGCCGAGCGTGACGTCCGGTCGCAAGCAGCAACTGTTGCCGAAGCGACCGATGTAGTCTGGACGACGACTTCACTGCCGACAATGTGGTAGCAGTGACATATCACCTACTGTGCAAGATAGAAGTTGCACTTCGGGTTCCCAAAGCGTGGCAAGTCGTCAGTTTCTATAACCTCACTCATCCTTGTCAGGCAAGGGCTGCTACAACACAAGAACTGTCCACAATTACAAAAGCATCGAACTTCTACCATACATACTGGCACACTGAGCACATTATCTATACACAGCGACAAAAACGTGGCGAGCTATTGAAATTCAGTCATCATCCGTGAGAGGAGGCGGTGGAGGCAGTTGCGTTGCTTCTAAAGGGAAGAGATGAAGCCATTTCGTGGCTATGATGCTGTGGTGCAGATCACCAGAAAGAGAAAGATAGTCAGGTAGTAAAGTGAGAACCACGATGATGATTTGGGCGTCACAACTACTCAGGTTATTTAGCGCCCATGACCTCTATAAACTAAGCGAAATTATGAGATAAAAACAAGCGATGTCGCACATAAACTAGGAAAACCATGTGAGTCGGCATTGCACATATTTACTTTTACTCAGTGTATGCCAACTGCGGATGACGTTGTAATCCATAATGGAAACCTTTGAAGTATTTATAGAACATTGCTGTGGCGCTACGCACATATTGCATTTGTTGACTTTATCAGCGGCAGCCAAAACACAAATATTTGAAAGACGGGAATTGAGAGGAAATGAGAGGATTTGCCGAGTAATCGTCATACTCAGCATGCGTGCCGTGCCTATCGGACGGTGCCCACCTCATGAACCTGGCGGATCAAAACGCCCGCAACCCAACCTCATGTCGATGGGTTAACACAACAGTGGGAACTATCATCCGCATCACAAAACGATTTGCATTCGGCGCGGCTTGCATTCGGAGAGGCTGCTGGACGCTGGTAGTGATCTCTGCTGTCGGGTGCTTAGACCCAGACTGGGTATTTGAGTGATGACGAGGAGAAATTAATGATATCGCTTCCAGTAGCAGAGGAAGTGAGGTAGGATGATGCAGTCAGCGACGGCAATGAGGGGTATGAAAGTGTTGCCGCGCCGGAGAGAGATGGAGCGTAGACCTTTCCAGCCGTTCCAATATTGATATTGAAGATAAGAGAGAAATGTGGCGTGGAGACGGATGCAGTGCAGAGGTCGGTGCAAGATACGTGTTAAGTGATACGCCGAATCAGCGACGGCCAGCGGCGCGCCGTGCCACAGTGGAGGCCTAAGAGCGGCGATGTGTTTAGGAGTCGGTAGCGTTGTAGCTAAATAAGGGGTAACGAACAATATCTGTTTGGCAAATACAGTCGAAGACGCGCGGTTCCTCCATACGCGTCTGACGTCCTGCACACGTTCTCCACAAACGTGTCGGCAATGAAACACATACTGCAGCAGCAGAGCGGAGATGGATGGAGCGGAGCGTGGATGCCTCCAGAGGCACAGGAAAGACTTACACCATGAACACGATGCTGGCGGCTGTGCGTTCTGAACGGCAGGTGGCTCTGGCTGTGGCGTTCAGCGGTATCGCCGCCACGCTGCTGGACGGTGGGCGCACGTTTCTCTCGCGGGTCAAGGCGCCCCTTCGAGTGAACGCCACGTCCACCTGCAACATTCCCGTCCAGAGCCCACTGGCCGACCTGATCCGTCGGGCGCGACTCATCGTGTGGGATGAGGCGCCGATGGCGCACCAGCACCTGCTGGAGGTGCTCGACCGTACGCTGCAGGACGTAATGCGCACCGACCAGCCGTTCGGCGGGAAGGTCGTGGTGCTCGGCGGAGACTTCCGTCAGATTCTTGCCGCCATCAGGTGGGTTTGATTCGGAAATAGTGGTTCATTTGTACGACTAACGCATTTTCATTTTACCCGGCGAGCATTTTGTTTCACACGTGAAGCTATATGCAGCATACTATAAGCACAATGACTGCCCTCACAATAGCATTGTAATACTGCACTTATGCATTGCAATTGTATGACAGTATGATACAAAATAGAAATGATTAAGCAAATGACAAACATCTAATGAGATGAATGAAGCTAGCATTCTGTTGATTCATTGCAAAATATTAGTGCGGTGGTAAAGGTCAAATTACCACGCTTAGCCTCTATACAAAACACAGCTAACTCTTTCTGAAGCATTTTACAATGCAGTGATTTAGCCATTACAATTATTAACCAGCGCACACGGTAGTTTCACACGATAACGTTCGTTCTGGTGCCCCCACGGACCGCGTGCCGCCCGGGGGCGGCTACGGTATCTGTTTACCGGCGGCGTCGGCGCCTTCTGAACCTTGTGCTGCGGCGGCTTTTCACACGCCCGCAGGTACCGCGTTTTTCTTACCCTTCCAGCCGGCGGAGGGTTTCGTAGGCCGCGACGGTGTCCACCCATCTGCGGCCGGCTGGCGAGCCATCGCGGCCGCCATTAACGCAGTGACGACGGTACCACGTCCGTCTCGAATAGCATCCGTCATCGCATACACGACGATCGCTTCCCTCGGGCTCCTGCTCGACTCGGGCGACCGGGAGCGCGACGACCATGACACGTTCCCATTCATCGACGGCATGCTGCGCCCGGCGGCCAGAAAGCCACGCACCATAACGACTTTCGGCACCTGGTGTGTCGCGCTCCTCAGGTATGCTGGCGTCTATGAGGAGGCTCACCCGGGCGCAGCCGTCAACCTCATGTCGCACATGCGCCAGGTCAGTCAGCTGACTGGGGCGGGACTGGGCACAGCGTGGCGCGATTACGACGAGGCGTTCCGCAAAGCCCGCGAGTCTGCGCCGCTGCGCCATAAGTGGGGGGAAACGTCCAACTCCTCTCCGCTCTGGCTGCAGGCAGTTGCCAGAGGCATCGGCAGCATGGCCCGTCCCGGGCAGGCCTCGCCACGCACGGAGGGACACAAATCTCTTAGGGGTCATATGTATGAAGAATGGACTGAACGAAATGCCGGACCCCACCCAGATCCGGACGGCACTGCGTCAGACAACAGCAACGAGGCTATTGGCCCGGCCACCGCCAACTACGAGGCGGACAGTGACACTTCTGAGTGTGCTGACGTCAGTGGCTCAGAAAGTGTGGCGTCACCACTGATCACAAGGTGGTACAACATGATGCTGGTTATTCTGCTTTGCCGGCTGCTGCGCCGATCGACGCAGCACAGGCCAACATTTTAACGTACGTAGGAGGCTATCTGCTCAGAAAGGGTCTAAAAGCCACTCCTGCAGCCAGTGTGAGCGCCACCTGGCGAAGCCGGAGAAAGTTGTGGTGTATGAACGTTAAGTGTTGTGTGGATTAAAAAGTTTCACGAGCCTAACAGACACGGACGTCAGGAGCCTGATCAAACCAACACAGGCTTTCTATGATGTGGTTGTCCATACATATGGGGTTGTTCTGACAATGGCGCCGTCCCTGATCGGACGTGCAGGCATCCTTGCGATGCTGTGCGAGAGCTCATTAGCTACCGCGTGGTGCAGAGTATGACAGACCCGGGTCGGCGCGCTAGACGGTCGACCCCCGGCCGCTCCGCACAGTTATGTGTTTCTAGGGAATTTAGACGCCCATTTTTGTGAAATTTAGTGTCAACGTGTTCCGTGTCTACCAGTTCATCTCCGTACTTCATCGAAACAACTGTGAGTCGCGACCCAGCACCAGTATCTACCTTAGAAGATTTGTGATTTTAAATCTTGCGTCAACAGCGAAGCTGGCCGTTGCAAGTGTCCGTGCCTGCAAAAGTATGTGAAGTTAGGTTAGGTAAGAGGTAACGAACAATATCTGCTTGGCAGATACAGTCGAAGGCGCGCGGTTCCCCCATACGCGTCTGACGTCCTGCACACGTTCTCCACGAACGTGTCGGCAATGAAACACATACTGCAGCAGCAGAGCGGAGACGAAAAGGAACGTCGTCAGCGAACTGCAGGAAGAGCTCAAGGCTATCAAGGTTAAGTCGCAACTCAGTGGCAAATCAATGTCTGATTCCTTGTATTCGTTGATAACATGAAATATTTTAAAAAGAAGTACCTTCTACCACGACCCTTTTCGGGTGAAATGAAGCTGTTAACTCCATAGTTTATGGTTACATAATCAAACAGCCTGTTCAAAGAACTGTAGCAGTAGATGTGGTTACGCATGTATGATTAATGTCCGTCAATCGCCGCTCTACGGATGACGGTTTATTTCGTCCTAGTTCGTGCATCGTGTGAAAATCATTTAATGATGAGAATTGTGCTATTTTCATAGAAAAAATCCTTGGCACAAGTCGGAACGCTGCTGGACACATACAGAGCGATGGCGGAGGGAAGCCGGTCGCTCCAGCGGAAGCAGAGTTGTCATGGGAGGCTACGAAGGACTACGGCCGGACCATATTTGGTCACTCTTAAGTATTACGCGCTATTTTTTATTTTGCCGTTTGCTGTTTTTAAAGCTCATGGCGGGACACCGTCAATTCAAGGACACTGAGTAAAACAAAAATAACGAAAGCCAAGTACCTACTCTAAAGTTTTAAACTACCAGCTAAACTAATTTGAAACGACGAACAACCAGTAGCTCCTTCAAAGAAGCTAAGGGGGAGTTGATTTCAAGGTTTCTGGTTTATTTACAGACAATCGTGCTGCCAACTTTTGCCGGTCGATGGTCGCAAAGCTGAGGCACAGACGCGGTGACCTGGGGACCTGGGGACTCGTGGGGTCGACTCTGTAGTAGAATAGCAAGAGAGGTGGACGACTGGCGCCGTGCAGCAGCGGGTTACGGCGTTCCCCTGGGAAGCCCCGTTATCTGGATGTCGGGCAACGATGTTTACCCCGACGGTGACCCACAGCGACGGCATGGGCAACTTTCGGTCATGAAAGACAGCATGACTATCGTGATGGACGCCTTGGAGGAATGTAATAACGATGTACATGTTATCGGCCCACTTCCGCGCCTGGCGCATGACCATGGACGACGGACGTGCCTGGGAACAGTGTCCGGCCTTCCACGCCGGGAGGCGGTCATTGGCCCACCTGCAGGGTCGGGCGACCCACTGGCTGATCGACAGGGCCATAACCATCTATAAGAAAAAGCGCCATGTCGTCGGAACAAGCAGCGCCCATTTCTACAAAAGCGACGGTATACATCTCACAGAGGACGGGTACACGAGGGTGCTCCATAGGCTACCGGAATGGTTGCGCCGTTGGTAGGTGAGGACCGCGCTGGGCCGACAACCATGGGCGAAGGCGCATCTTTCGAAAGATTAAGTGATATTGTTTTGGTTTACTATAAGCATAAGGATCTTCGAGACGAAGATAATCAATCCTGGCCGCAGGAGCGGAGCGCGTGCTCCCGTTCCCGATCCCGCCCCGGGACCTGTTGCGGCCGGCTGACGCATCTCTCGGCCAATGTCGGCGCCGACGGCGGCTGGCAAACCGCATCTTGCGGTGCAAATTCCGCCTGCCACCGATTATCTGCCCGGAGTTTAACCCTTCCGCTGGCTTTCTTGGCCGGGATGGGGTCCATCCCTCGGCAGCTGAGTGGCAGCAGATGCTGGCGTTTGTTTATGCCTGCGCGGCCTCGTGTGAAGGCGTGCCGGGAGCTGCTCTGTAACCTGTGGTGCTCTAACAATACATGAATCGTGTGTAACCAAGTGCTTTTATGTTCTCGGTGGAGACATGCCGAAGGCGAAAACAACAGCGGGGCGCGCGCGCGGACGAACACCACGCGCTGCCGTAACCACCACTGCACGCCGGGACACGCGAGCGGGACCGGGCTCGGAAATCGCAGCGACCGTCAGCCGCGGCGCCCGAGCCGGGCGGCGGCGGCGTCACTGTCGGCGCTAAGCTAATTGGCATCACCCGCGACCAGCTGCATAGCCTGGTCGGGGAAATGGTGCAATCTGCCATGACAGTGGCGGCGCCCGCAGCCCGCCAAGACCCGCCTGTGTCGGAAGCACTACCCTCGCGGGCCTGTACGTCGGCGGCTGCCGGCGACATCAACAGCGGCGCCCCTCCGTCGGCGGCCGGTCGTGTGTGTGTGTGATTGGTGTTTTTGGGGGGCGCTTTAGCTCATAAAGGCTATCAAGCGCCCTTACCAGTCTACGCTACTTCAGCG
>JARBER010106486.1:0-11283 GCA_030265075.1 Balanus glandula
AATATTCGCTTTTCTAATAATCACTTATTGCGCTTGTCGTGTGCTTATTCATCATTTTAATGATCATGTTACATGTAGGTACTGTGTAAATGCATTGATATGTAAATGACGTCGAAGCCATAAAATCCATTGCATGGAGGCTTCTAATAAACTATCTGTATCTGTATCTGTATCTGTAAAGTTGTATTACCCGCCACTAAATACACTTTATGTCAGCCTTAACAAAAACTAGCTGCATGGCCAATGAGCCAACGAGCAACGACACGATCAATAATTGGATTAGCACGTTACTTCGGTTACTTCAGAAGAAGCAAAAACCGCGCAGCGCGGCGAAGTCGGCATGAGGGCAATCTGGACTACTAACCACGGCCACCAGCGGCACGAAGCGCTGCGCCAGTTGTGTTCCCTCATAAGAATGAGCTGCGCAGCGAAGTCGGCACGAGGGGTGTTTGTTTGTGGACTTCTGCAGACGACAGCTGTGTTTCTCATGCAGCCGCTCTGTATAACAGACAGGAAATGTGAGACCTTGTTCTATAGATCCTTACACACTGCATGGTGCTGACTAATTTAAGCTAAGGAATATTGAAGAGAAATAATACACAAGATAAAAGGAACACAATTCATTGAAGAGAATATACTTTGTTTGACCTGATTGCTCCTCAGCATTCAACATTATAGTATACCTAAATAATTTTTAACAAGTAATATGTATTTGTTTGTTTACTTGTTTATTCATATTATCACCGACGGGTAACCCCAGTCACAGGCGAAGAAACAAATTAAAACGAACTAAAAGTGTAAAGAGTGCAATAAGTGCAAAAGGTTCAAAAAGCGTGAAAGTGCAGTGTGAAAGTGTGAAGTGTGAAAGTGCATTGTGAAAGTGTGAAGTGTGAAAGTGCAAAAGCGAAAAAGTAAAAAACGACAAAGAAAAAACAATTAAAAACAAAAGTAAAAAGTAAGGATCTTAGAATTTGACCACATAAATGAACAGCAACACCAAACTCGCATCTAAACGAGTGTAACACTGAAAATTTTGTTAAAAAGAATATCATTTAAAATCGAAAGTACCGTCAAATATTTCGGAAACCTAGTGCGTGGACAGATCCGGGGAGGGGCAAGAGGCCATGGTCCAAAACCACCTGTAATCGTACATATTTGACACATTTCCTGAGATAATTGAAAACTTCAACAACTTTAACAAAGGAAAGCTTGTTTAAAATAGATTATCGAAGAATAGGCTAGCAAAATAAGATGAACTTTCAGAATTATGTAAGACGTTTGAATTTATAACTCTAAACGGGCCGCAACGCAAGTCAGGATGAGGACAGCTCGCCATATGTTATGGATCCGTCCGTTTTCGTAGATGGTGTACGTTGAAAATAAGTGGCTGCATGTTGTGCACACAAGTATATCACCCGATTAAACACACGGTCATCAAACCAAGCACTAGGGACTAGAGGCGAGTGTTAACTGTTTATTATCTGGCATGGGGTTTCCGAGCACAACCGTCTAGACGTCACCGATGCCGCTTCAGCGTTTAACATGACAGACAGTTAAGTCAACAATCAACGCTCAAATGCTTCACAGGCGACAGCTGGAAACTTATCAGCAACACAATATTTAACAGCCGCTTTGGAGCATGAAGTCTCCAGATCCAGACATAACAGCGCTTTTCGACCGATGGTGATGATTGCGGTCTTATGGCGCCGCAACTGCATGCTAATGTGGCAAAAAAAAAACAGAAGCAGTTTGGCACGAGTTCGTTCGGCCGTGCTTCGTTATCAAGCCTGGGCACGTGCCATGTCAGCGAGCCAGAACATCAGGATTCGACATCGCAATGGGCTTCACCCTTGCTTGGTCCCACCTCCGCCCATCATGTAAACAAGACACTTCCTCTGAACGAACCGACGACGCAGTAGAAGAGGGTTCAGATGCCCGGGGGTCAGCTGATGACTCAACCCGTGACCCCGCTAGTGCCCCGCGGGTGTGACGCGGGCGCAGCTGTGCCGTCCTGGCGGCCCGCTGACCGGCCGGCCGCCGAACCCGCCAGCCGCCGCGCCGCTACGCACCACCTCTAGTCTACTGCGCAGTTAGCCAACTCAATGCCGCAGACAGCGGCTTTTTTTGCGCCGGCGGCGGCGGCGGCGGCGGCGGTGGTGGTGGAGGCCCGCGACGGGGGGCGCCGGCGGGTGGCGGCGAGAGCGCGATCCGCCGCCAGGAAATCCATACCAGCAGTGGCGGAGAGGCTCAGTGGCCGTAGTGGCGCCCGCGGAGGAGGATAAAGGAGAAGGAGCGGGCAGTCGTCATCGATGACGTGCCACGCAGCGCCGCCCGTGCCGGCACTACGCCTGAGCCGGGCGAGCGGTGCCTCCCGTGCCGTCCACACCACGACAGAACACGTCACGCGACAGGGAGGCTCCACATAGCTGGTCCTCAGAATAGCACCTACACGGGCGGTGGCACACAGCCTCAGGAACCGAAACAAGCCGGGGGCGGCGGCGAGGGGGGGGGGGCAGCGAGGGGGGGGGCGTCTGGCAGCGGCGGTGACCTGGCACGGGCGGGCATACCAGCGCACCACCGCCGGACGCGGCCGAGACCGCCGCTCTGACGTCAAACGGCACTGCGCACTCCCACAGCCGGCCAGCCGGCCAGACAGACACTGGAGAAGAGCCGCACGGGTGCAGAACCGGGGGTGTAGCGGGGCGGGGGCGGGGGCGGCCAGAATGACGCCAGGCCAGATTATAGAAGAGAGGCGACATCGCTGAGGCCCAAACTCGGCGAGACAGCCTCCTCCGCGCATGCCTGAATGCATCGTGTCGTTTGTGACGTCAACTGTTACCTATTAATCGCCGAGTTGGGCCATACCCATGGGACACGTCGCCATGAGTAATGTTCGACATGACGTTACTCATTTCACAGACGACGAGACCGCCAGCTAGCCAGTCTGAACCGGCTCAAACCAAGCGCCAGACTAGGTTTGTGAGTCAGGAGTCGGGACCAGCACCGGCATTGCAGTTTTACGTTTAACAGCCACACAGCAGTGCAGATGCGATGTTGTTTACTTACTAATAGAATTACCAGGCTACTCATCCGAGAGCTGAGAGTGGATGTTGTGGACATAATTTGAAACATGGCTCAACCAACCGTGATGACTCAGCAAGGCACCACACAGCTACTTTTAAGAGAAACAAAACAGTTGTAGACAGCTGATATAACACGTTCGTAATAAACGGAACACGGGGACATAACGTTTATTAAGAAATTCCCTATCAAAAGTTGGATATTGGCGTTTGACGTTACACAAGGTCGACAAAACCCCGGAACTGTCGGAACATTCATTCAGCTTGAGAAGGCAGCAAACGAAAACTTCATAAATGAAATGGTTCTATTTGTGTACTCATCACCAGCACGATGTCTACACTACCATGTGTACGATATCCAACAATCAACAGTAAATCCTTACAACGGTTAAGTCATATCGCTGAAACCCGTAAAACGACGGCGTTTGCAATGAATCACGTTTAAAACGTTAGCTTTGCGCCACCTAAACAAAACCGGTTTGTCATTTGTGTGCAAGCGTCAAATTTCCGAACACGGAGCTGAAAACAACAAGAAGCGCGAACAATGCCACGCTGTCACTCAGTAGCTTTTGTTTGCGTTTGATCTCAGCATAAAACAACAGCTGCAGTCACGAAACGGAAATATCACAACTTCGTGCGTTGCACCATCCCTTAAAGTGCCAAGGCATCCGTGAGCAATACAAAAACACCCGACATACATAACCATCACGCGGTAAACTTCCGTGATGACAAGCTCTAATCCCGCGAATCCTTCGATTCGACAGCGAGCGGGGCTCCGTTCGGCCGTGGCCAGCGGGGCTCCGTTCGGTTCGGCGCCGGGGGCGGAATCAGCTGGCCGAGCCAACACCAACACGGTCCGCGGCTGCGCAGCGCTGGGCCGCGCAGCAGTCAACCGCGGCGACACAGACAGTGCCAGACAGGAATGGTGTTCGGCCGGGGGGGGGGGGGGGGGCTCGTGCAGACGAGCGGGGTCAGAGAGGACAGGCTTCAAAGCTGTCAGCGGAGACGTCAATGCGGCTGGAGAGGACAAGCCAGGTAGCGGGTGGCCTGGTTTTGGCCGACGTTAGATGCGTATGATGTGGAGTGAAACGGTGCAGTCCCGTGATGAGTGGTATGGCGTATGAAACAGCAACAAGGTGGTACACGTTAAGCTGGTTAGACCGCCATCGTATCACTCAGCAGTCGAGATTCAGGGCTGCTTTATGGGATCGTACCAGAGACCAGGGTGGATTACGATAAAGTTTTAGAACAAGGGGCCTCATGTATAGGAATGTCAGTCGCTTTAAATCTGACCAACGTTTTTTTTTTACATTGAGTCTAACTTCATAAAAGTGAGCACAAATTTTCAGAGGAACATAACCAAATTGTATCCGCATGGCGCATACCATAATATTTTGCAGTGCAATTTGAGGTTAAGAGGTCAGAAATGCGCTACAACATCAGAGAAACATAACAACATTAACATAAGACTTGAGATGAGATGTCATATCGACCGCTTGGCATTGCAATTAAGTCAGGAAGCAGTTAGATAGAACAACCACAATGGTCTAATAGAAAAATTCGAGTTGGGTTTTTACATCTGGAATGAAATAGCCCTTAGTGTATTTGAATTAGGGTTGCAAGCCGATAACATCTCTCAATAACAAATGAGGATTATAATCGATTCGTCTATTTGTTCCTACTACCTACCCGAAATTCCATGATATGACGTGGTCAGCCTTTATAGTAAAACTTGGCTCTTTATTTAACTGAGCGCTGTTGGCGAAAAATGAATGTGATATTCATGTTCAGCAGCAAGTACTTCACGTTTTGCACCACAAGCGATATACATTTCACAACTTTCATAAAAGTGACGACTGACAATTCCCTTTATCAAACAACCCCCGTGAGCAACGTGCGCTTTGAAGTCTGACCACAGCGCAATGAGCCTGTTGATAGGCTACAAGGCTCCTCGCTCAGTCGCAATGCTTGCTTTAGAAACAATCGAAGATCACAGAAACACTGTCGGTTTGACGAGTAAGTACGGCAGCTAAGAAGACTTTGATCAAAGATACTATTTCCATACACACTGACACAAACACACACTGAACATATTGTTCACTTTTCATTTACTCAACATACACAATCTCATACAACTTGAGAGCACATGAAGTTAAACGGAAAACCACCGATCAACTGTGAAAGGTATAATTATTATCCGCAACAATTCATGTCGAAAGACGCCATACACAAGCAGCAGCTATGAATACTAGATACGATAATAACTGTACGCATAGAAGGGCTGATAATTTCACTCCGATTGATATTTTAAAGGAACTGTCCTACCTTTACATTATATTTGAGTATCAAGCATGTTTAGCGACCTGTCCTGATCACTATATCATGAGTACATCGTTAACACGGTGTCGATTTCTCTGTTCCCGCGGAACGGTGTCACCTCAACTTTATCGTGATGTGATCAAAGGAAACACACAATAGAACAATAGCGTGCAGCGGACAGAACTCAAAACAGCGGCCTTTTACAGCGGCTGTGACATATGATCACGGTAAGGAAGATGTGTCAATGTCGATAAACACAAGGATCACGAGTAATCCTCCAGTAACAGAGATCATCCATAATATTGAATCGCGCAAGGTAAGCCGTGTGAATACGCGGCGAGAGTAGTTTTCTTCGGAGAAACACGACATGAGTCGCCAGTGACAGCGGGCGGTGGAAGATAATGCAGCACCAGTATGGATGACATGTATAGACGTAGCTTTGATATCTACTTTTGCATTGCAGACCGGTTACGGAACCCGGCCTTGACTTTTGTCATCGCATTATAATTCTGAACGCGCCTGAGGTATAGTGCTCCAAAGTCCAAGCTGCTTCAAAGAACAGTCGTTCTTTCGGCTGTTATATAATCGACGTCGTGCCAACATAAGCGAACACATGACTCCGCAAATTTACGCGTTCGTTCCTCCGTCGCGTACCAAAGCTGTTTCGCGGACAGCCGTGAGGCGAAACACTCCAAGGTCACGGGGGCGGGGCCAACGAATCAAAACAGACGGCCGGCCGCACCCCGTCTCAGTAATCGTGTTTTGTCACACCAGCGTCCTAGGGCTTGGAATTTTGAATGTAAGGCGACACCCTGGAAAATAGATTTCCACTCTCTTTTCCAAATTTGAATGGTTATTTTCCACTATTTTTCAGTTTTGAGATGAATTGTCAATCGTTTATTTGAATAATATGAAAAGCCAGAAAATGGATGAAGTTTTGTTTGCTTATAGCAAGACGTATAATTATTGAAACAGGCTCTTTTTGTAACTGAACTTTCCATCCTGTTTGCTTATTTCGAACCTGAATTTCCCACTCAACACCCTGGTTCTAAACAAATCCTAGGTCACTGAGTCACACAGTCGGTAAAGTTCTGAGAACATCTGTCACACCACAGGCCATCTCTGGTGGGAGCGCGTCACTCGTCACTCGGGGGACTGGGACGTCAATACAGTGGACTGATGCGGCCAGAAAGAGAGGGAGTGGCAGCGTCGTCTCCCAAACGCGATCAAACCTCGCAACCCGTGAAAACCGCACCTCACACTCGGCGAGAAGGAACTGATTTGTTTCTGAATCCCCCTCCCCCACCCCCGGTACAAAGCGGCGTCCGCTTGGTACCGAGTCAAGGTGCTAACGTTACGTGTTGGGCGGGGATGCGACTTGAGAAACGGGTTGGGCACCGCCCGAAATTGTCCAGCACCTCCCAAGTGGCGGTTCTGGGCGACTCGATGCGTCAGAGGGGCCGTAAGAGGCTGCTCCACGGGTCTGCGGGGTCCGAGGGGGTCCACGGGGTCCGAGGGGTCCGAGGGGGTCCACGGAAGTCCACGGAGAGGGGGGGGGGGGGTGCGACAGGATGAAGCCACTGCCAGCCTCTGCGGCGCATATCTAGCACGCAGCCGGCACGTGCACGGCCGGCGAACAAGGTCGTCTGCGGGGGAACGTCACGTCCGCTTCACTGTGACAGTCACAGACAGTCAGGAGTCACAGTCAGTCACAGTCGTTCACAGTCAGTCACAGTCGTCACAGTCAGTCACAGACAGTCAGGAGGCTCAGAGAGCGCCTGTGCCTCGAGCTGGCCTTCGACTGCGGAGACAGTGACGCGTGGCAACCAGTGATGTGTCGAATCATAATGGGTTTGTTCCCGTTGCAGCTCCCACTGGATCCAGCTGACTCCAGCCAGCGCCAGCTGCAACTGATGTGTTAAAAATGTGAGCAGTTGCAGTTGGAGCAACTTAGAGGCGGTTGGAGGCGCGACGGGAAAAGGCCCGTTGCTCAAACTCGTGCAGGGAATTCAATCGGTGGGAGGAGGTCATTGTGAAAGGGTGGAGCTACGCTCTGATGTCATCAGATGATCAGAGCTACGCTCTGATGTCTTAGCTCCGCCCTGCCTGACCTTGAATCGGCGCTGTCTGACCCGTGACCGGTCAGTTGCGAGTGGTGGGCGGAGTCGGGGGAGGAACTTCTCAGCAGAGCAGTCAGGCATTTGACTACAACAACGGAAGGTATTCCTCCTCAGACATTCTTCCTGATAGAATGTCTGAGTAGTGAGCTCACAATATCTTAGCATCACGAGTGAACTGATTCATTGAGAGTGCAAGGGCGCCCCCGCCGTCCAGTGTTCCGAAAATTTAGAGACAGAGGCACTCTGAAGTCGGTTCTAGTTCCAGACATTCACGAGAAATTCGTTCATGCCAGTTAGCGCACTAAACAATCATCTCCGAACAGTAGAGTCCCACAAAGTCTGCCGTTTAACTTCGCAGTACAGTAATGGTCAACGGGCAACTATAGCATGGCCAACGATATACAACGATAAACGGTAATTCAAGATAGGGGCAAGGCGCGCCTTATCGGAGGAGGGGGGGGGGGGCACAACCAATAACCACAAAACCGGATGTTTTCTCAAGTCTTAAGAGGGCAACTGCCCCAGTTTTCCCCCGTCCTCCTGCCGTCCCCGAATGAGAAAGAGGGGCATTGTCTGGGAAATAGACATATTTGGCCGTCAGCTCCGAAGTTAATTGTCGAAAGTTTCCTAATGGCGACCACGGGACACTAGCCAGCTGCCCGCGATCTGACGAGTCGGGTGCCTCGTCCGTGTTCATTCATGCTTGAAGCCCGCTTCCGGTGTTCCGTGTTATCGGAGGGGCGTTAAGGGCTGAGGCTAAATGCTGGGACAGGTAGTCAACACATCTGTAGTGTCTGGGCGTCAGGCTTATCGAGAGACATGATAACTATGACGTATGCGGGGTATCGTGAGCAGTATTCCAAGGCAGTAGAAAGTAGAAACAACACTTCCTTCTTCAACATGGTCTGTCCCACGTCTTCGACGACACATAAATTTAGACACACTGGTAACTGGTAAGAAATGCAGTGAAATAAATCCGAGAAGAGTTTATTTCGTGTCATTCTGTTCAGCCTACAGCCGAGAGGACTCCTAAGTTCATAACTTCTGCCGCCATTGCTCGGCGTTCAGTACACACACTCCGTAGATACCGTACACACACTCGAGTAGTGAAGTGCCGCCGGAAGCCAGCACGCTTCAATGGGACCTTGGTGGCGGCGTTATCAGTGACGAGGCACGCCCCACTCGTAAACGGAGGTGGCACGCACCGTCCGGCGGGAGAATCAGAGGACGCCGACGAAGTTACAAATAGATATCCACCGGCGGCGGGGGCGGCCGGACCAGTATCTGGTCACTGGCAGTGAACAGTGACAATTCTCATGGGGGGGGGGGGGGGCGGCCGGACTCACAGCCGCTCGGCCTGCCAAGCTGCTTACCTTGGTCCGACTCCGGCCGGCGGGAGCAGCGAACGACCTTGGCTGGGGGCCAGGCGGCGAAACACGCTCGATAGCCGAGCGCACCGCCGCAGGATCCGGAGCCAGCTGAGCGCACCAATCACCTCCGACAGACGCGGCAGCGCGACACCACTGCGGCACCACTGCCGTCCGGGAGTGACACCGATCACAAGTCACCAGGTCACGCACCGCACCAGCCTGCGTCGGGGACAGGTTCAGCTTTCTCCCGGAATGAAGGGCCACCCGGGACACCGGAGGAGCACTGGCACGCGACGTTCACACGAGGTAGCTCGGTTTTCCTGAGCGCACGATCACCTGCTGGCGAGTGTCTAGAGGCGCCTCTCCGCTTCCTGAGGGGTTCTGTGAGAGCGCGCGGCTGCGACACGGCTACGGGTAGCGAGCGGTACCTCCCACCGCCACGGACGAGCCAATACTACCGCCCGGTGGGACCCGCCCCCAGCAGCTGGCTCCTCGCGCGCAGACGTGCCTCCAAATGTTGACGGCCTCTTAAGTTGGCGGCCAGAGTGGTGACCGTACGCGGGGTGAAATAAACTTCGTTTGATGATGATGCACACTGTGATGTGGTGTATAAGTTTAAAAGGCGCCAAATGTCGTTTGGCGAGAGTACACGGCTGACATGTTGTTTTATGGCCTTGAATGAAACTATGTTGCTTACCATATGTCTAGACATGACATTCCAAGCAGGGGCAGCCGATTCAAATTTTGGGAGTGTGTTCACTGTGCACTCGTGTGCAGTGCAAAGTCGCCAGGGGCCTTCCATTATACCGGGTGGGCCGAAACAAACATTGCGAACTTGAAATGTATTTTGGACATGTTCAGATGGAGATATACATTTGAAAATTTGCAGAATCATTATAAACGTTTTGGATAATGTCGCTGTCAATTTTCAAGCAAATCCATCCATTTGTTCTCATTTTGTTAATTCTGAAACCAAACTATGGCCAATACATTTTTTACCACTACAGTTTTATTAAAAAACACGTGAGCAATCGTACCTCCTTTAGTGCGGGCCGCGCACCACAGCGTTCAGTCGTCACTTTCACTTCAGGATACTTCGTTTGACGGTGTTCAGAGTCCTTCCTCCCATGAAGTCCCTATCGGCGACTGTCCACAGCCCACAACTCCTTAAGAAAGTCGAACATCTTACAGCGGGACTCGTATTCGTCTCTTGAGTCGAACTCCATCGAACTGTTGTGGGACCAGCTGCTTCCTGACTATGAGGATCTGTATCCGGATGGTGTCATCGTGCAGCAAGATTGAACTACCTACTTTCCATAGGAATTGGTAGCAGAGCAGTCCAGGGGTTCCTTGCGGACTGATATGCATCCGTCGGCAAAGACAAGTGACCACGAAACTCACCAGACATTTGCCCTCTGGTGCCTGGAGCGTCCCGGCAGAGGCGGTGGACGAGCCCCGCCGTCTGAATTTCGACTCTCTGGGTGAGTTGAGGGCTGCTATAGCCAAGATGCTATAGCGACTGCATGGAAATATTGAGTCTGAACAGTGAACACCATCAGACGAAGTATCCTGCTGTAAAAGTGAAGACTGAACGCCGTGGTCCGCGCTGAGGGAGGAGCGTTTGCTCACGCGTTGGGATGAAACTGCGGAGGCAAAAAGCTGTTTTGGCCACTGTTTTGTTTGAGAGCTCACAAAATAAAGAAAAATTCATGAATTTCCTTGAAAATTAGCAGACACATTAACATACGCCTTATAAACAGCCGTGCAAAATGTTAATTTATTTTACTATCTTCATCTAAACGCTTCCAATATACGCTACAAGTTCGGAACGTTTTCTCTCGGCCCACCCGGTATAATGTAGACGTAGAGGATAGGAAAGAAAAATGTTATTTATTAAATTCAGCTTAACAACAAACACAAGACGATGACTATGGCTTTGTTGTGACCATGTAGTGTGATGTGATTCTGCAACTTTTGAATTGCACAACAAAGCGACTTTTTTATTTTAGGTCGTGGAAATTGGAAACCATTTATTCATTACTACAACACATCTATTTTACAGAATAACGAAATAAAATATTACAAATGATAATAACAAGATTAGTGCAACAGAATATAATTCTTAAATCAACCCGCGCGGCGTAGGGGTCTCCAGCCGAACGCGCGGGGGTAAATTTTACCCCCTCGTATCTTCTGAACCAGAAGCCGCAGCGAGACGCGCAAGCCGGCAATCGGTAGCCACGGAAAAGTTGTCGAGCTTAAATAATTTGTGTTGACCTAGAGGTCATATGTGACGTCACAGGTTAGGTCAAAGATCAAATTATAGGCTCTCGACTTGACGGTCCATGTTTCTCATTCAAAGTCTTTGATTCTGCATTTTATTAAACTTAACCT
>JARBER010106597.1:0-18214 GCA_030265075.1 Balanus glandula
CCTGTGAGCAGGATCTTTTTGAGCAGGCACAGCGTGTGGTATTTGACCAGTTTTTCAGCGTTGAGCCACCGTAGATCCTTTATGACATCAGATATGTGGTAAAACTTTCTTCTTCCGCTCACCACCCGCGCACAGAAGTTAATAAGCTTTTGCACACGATGAAGCTGTGTGGTCCCGTGGGTGCCATACAAAGCGATACAATACCTGACGTGGGAAAGCACCAGAGCACTGACAATGCGTACAAGTGCATCTTTTGGGAGAGCATGCTTCGCATGGGACGGCGCTATCAGTATGCCTGTCGACTTGGCAGCAAGCTGATCAATGTGTGGCTCGAATGTGAGATGTTTTTGTCCATCACTAAGCCCAGGTTCGTAACAGTACGACTTTCAGGAACGACAGCTAACCCGAACCTGATGTTCACAGGGGGCATGTGACGCAGCATAGCCTTCGTTCCGAAAACTATCAACTGTGTTGTTGCTGTGTTTACTTTCATAGAATGGTTGTTGAACCAGTCCAATACTACTGACAAGGTGTTCTCCATGGTTGCTTTGAGCTGTTGCATTTGACGTTTCTTTCCGTAACCAAAATCTGTGTACCGTTGGCATATATTATATAACTGTAGCGTCTTTTGAGTGTAATGCTATTGGGCGCAAAATGACCTTGAAGTCGACGCGCCCTTAAACCCCAACAAACAAACAAATGAGTGTAATGCTAGGTCATTTGAGAAAATGTCATACAAAAGTGGCCAAGGGCGGTACCCTGGAATACTCCCATTCCGTTGGGGAAACTACGAGATCGCACCGAGTGCCCCGAGGGGTATCTGATTTGAACCTCTTGGGTATGCCCACTAAGATAACTTTCAAACCATTTCGTGTCGATGTTGTACAGTTTGAGCTTGGATAACAGCATTTGATGATCTACAACGTCAAAACATTTCGACAAATCAATCAAAACGAGCAGAGCAACGTCCCCAGTATCCATCGCGGTAAATATTTTGTCCATCACTCCAGGAAGCGCGGTCTCTGTGGAAAAGTTGCTCCGGTACCCATGCTGTGTATATGAAAATAAATCATGTTGGCTGAAGTAGGAACTAAGTTGGTTATGAACAATGCGCTCAACTAGCTTGGCTATCGCTGGTACCACAGATATCGGTCTAAACTTGCTAGGGTCGTTCAAATTACTAGTTTTCGGGAGGGCTGTGACGAGAGCGTGTTTCCACGCGCTGGGCAACGTTCCGTCAGCGAGGCATTAATGACGTTAAGAAGGGGACAGGTTATCCCACGAGAGCACTTCTGTAACAGTTGTGTACTGACGTCATCCAGACCACACGACGTCGTCGAGTTCATCGTTGACATGATTGCAATCAACTCATCGAGTGACACAGGGAGCACCATAAAGGAGCAGATCATAACTCTAGGGAGAAGAACTGGTAGAGTCGCTCCTCGGTTCGACACACTGGCGGCAGTTGTAGGCCCTACCTTTACAAAGTACTCTTTTAGACTATCTGGATGTACATTGAGAGTGACCGATGTACCCATTTTAGTACCTATGATCGGCTTGACGCACCGCCACATCCGGAGTGACCAGCCTCAGCAATCTGCTGTCTAATATGATCACGACAAGCCTTTCTGATTGCTGCCCGCGTCTGCTTATTAATAGCCTTGTACTCATCACGCAAGCCACGCGCTAGAGCGACCCGTAATTCCTGTCAGAGTGATCAAGGACCTCATGATTATTCATTATTCCCGGTAGTATTCCTAGATACATAAATTAGGTACTTAATTACTTTCTTGTATTTAATCAAGGTTAAATTAAATAATTGTCATCAGAAATAATAAATATAGTTTGAATATATCAACATTGCGTCGTCAGCTGAGTGTGCCACGCTGTTTTTGTGACGTCACACTTTAGTTGCGTATTATGCTCTCTGATTGGTCGTGATGTCGGATTATTGTAATAGTTCAGGCGATCAAAGCTGCCTGAAGTAGTCTGGCAGCTTGATTGACACATTTCTTTTAAAAATGGGTATCCAACAAAGCCAAGGATCGTATACGTAACGCGTGCTCCGCTTGGAGGGGGCAATATGTGTCCCTCCCCCTCAGGATTTTCTTAATAACTTTAAAACGACACTAGATACCGATGTAAAAATTACGCTACCTCATTGGGAATCGATGCCGCGTCTTCACATATAGTTTTGATGCTATTTGGGGAAGTTTCTGAAAAATGACGTTTTGATGTCGTCTTGCTATGCCATTTTTGTATGGAAAAACGATAAAGGTTAAATGATCCTAGACATTCGAGATTGAAGCAAAATGCAAACAAACAAAAAACTTGAAAGGAACGGAAATTGCATTAACGGCTGACGGCTATCTAAGTTTGTGAAAACAGTTTTTAACAGATGAAAACAACGGAATAGGTATTAAACCTATACCTATGTAATGAACCTAGGTGTAACAAAACTACGTATGGACAATACTAAAAACATATTTCAAGCCAATATTTGTCTAACTTGTGGCTCCTGAATTGTAAGTAACTCATGACGTCATTTGTCAAAATCGCCTTTTGAGGGGGTTTCTTGACTGTATTTAGACACATAAATATCACGGTTGTATTTTATAAAAACAGGACTAAAATCATACTTTTTTCCGAATAATTGATTAAAAAATTTGACCTTATTTGACCTGGCATTACTTTTAATTAGGTCAGGTCGTATAAATGAACACTGTTATCGAATCATACGTAAACAAATATATAATATGTGTCGCATGACTTTCGTAGACCTCTTGCCTACATTGACCTTGTGTGACCTGACCTTGACCTTGGCTTACCATTCCCCTTCTGCTTGATTCAGGTTGTGCACTTTACCGTTGAGACTGTTTAGAGCGATATTGATCGCAATATAGGGTTTTGGACGGAGCATTTGGCCCAAAACTGAAATATCAAAAATTTGCATTGGAAGCGAACTTGACATGGCATGTGGCCTTCTCCGGAAAATGTAAAGCGTGCTATGAACGAGTCTCGTTGAGAGTTTCCTATTGCCGCCTTGCGCGTTGCGCTGCGGTTATTGGTTTGGGATACAAACAGGGGCAATATTTGCCCCCCCGGGGGCATAATTATTCTCCATAATTAATTATCATAATTAATCATAAATATCTCCAGCCTTTGGCTGGAGACCCCAGCGGGGCGCGGGCTAGCACTTGCACTGGAGAGGGGTATGCCACTAACGCGCACTTTTGTGCCCCCGTACCCGATCTCCGAAAGTATGAAAACTAGAAAAAAAAGTTACACTATAAATAGGTGCTGGGACAGTCTTCAATTTTACCATTTCGGCTGGTGACCTTTGGTCAACATCTTCAAGGTCAAACGATGTCATGAAGTTAAAATGTGATCAGATATCACATTGTTCTGAGAATTTGACCTAAGACGTCACAGGTCACCAAAAAGATGTCCTGAGTTGTGTTAGGTGATGATAATTTACGTTAGCTACATAATGGCGTTTGAATCATCAGTATCTGGCTGTATGTTTCGAAGATATCGCTTTGCACACCTCGATTCTGGCCGCCATCCTGGAATGAAAATCTATATAGCTCGAAATGTACTGACCAATTTATAATTTTGAGGCTTCAAACGATCTACTGTTGTGGTGACAAAAATGTGGCACAACCCCATTGTCTTGTACTGGTTCGTTTTTAGAGATTGTTGAAAAAAACATGTGGAAGTGGGGGAGGGGGCACAAAAGTTCCCACCCCATGCCCATGTCAACGCACGGAAACCAAAGCCCATGAACCGAATATTTTTACCAGATTTATTTTCATTGTAGTTGTGTGTCGTTACAGAAACAAACAAAACTATTAAATTCTTCCTGGAAGCCAAACAGCAGTTCAAAGGCATTTTATTTAACGAGCCGATACATTCAAACGGATCCCAAGGATCAACTAAATGTCTTTCCACACTACGTTTATAGATCCGACAGAAGCTTTTTTGAACAACATCGATGGAACGGTTGCATTTTCAAGTGGTTTCTGGGGCAGTGTTTCCGTGAGGGCAGCATCCGGATATAATCAGTCTTGATTACTTCCTGTTTGTGCAAATATAGGTGTTAAACTTAAGTGTTGGACAAGATTCTCCAGACCAGGAAGCAACTAACGAGAAGCGTGGGAGCTGCATTGCGGTTCATCCCCGCCGACGTGTGCCCCTAGGCAGTGGTGAGTCTGAGGTGGAGGCTGAGCGTGTCTCAACCAAAACGGAGACTATCTCGAACATGTGCTGTAGAGGATATTGCTAAGACGGTTTGTGTTCTCAATATGGGCAGCATGAATCTCTACACGCGTTTTTGAGCAATTTGGTATGTACAGTAAATAACGGGAAGTGATATCTAAGCAACTTTATTTGTCACTGGAAACACCATGCTTTTCTGGTGCCTCGAGGTTCATTGTTGCCGTCTGACCTTACAACATCAAGTGCTTCATTAATGATAAACTGACATTTGCAGATATCGCGAAATATTATTTTATAGGCAAAATGGTGTGTATCACTTTAATTCTTATCTCTTGTATTATTTTGCAAATATTTACCAATCAACCTGCAACTAGTCCATTGTCATCGCTTATCGTAAAATCGGTCATGTCTAGTAAAAGAAATATGGATATTGCTTTTACAATTATGTTTGACGTAGTTACTTGGTTTGCCTATATATCTTCGGCTTCTGAATATATCGACAATTTTGTATGCAAAATATAATGTTAAAAAGGCTTCATTAATGATAAACGTTATTTGCAGATATCGCGAAATGTGTCAAATAGTGTTTAACACTATTTGATGATACTAGCTGCGAACGATTTTGCTTAATTTTCTTTAGAGGCAAAATTAAAGTTGCATGTACATGGTACTGTAATATATATATATATATATATATATATTACTCTCAAATTTGTTATGTTATGGAATATAGATTGATATTGTGTTTTCTCCTTAGATGTATGCTTTGGTATTGAGTATATTTGAATACAAGTGCATTAATTTTGATGTGTTCTTTAGATTTGCTGTCGTTTCAAGCTTCTCCCTTCGTAAGTGTTTTAGATTGAAGAACATTGCTCCTGTACGCCCAATGATGTTTGCGCCACTTAGTATGATTTGCAGGTTGGAGTTGAAATACCGGAAAATGATGGGCCATTTCGTCTTATGAAGAAATTCTCTGGGTTATCGGAATGAGAAATGGCCTTACTACGAGTCCGTACCGCCAGCTGTGCGTTTCTTCACTGGTGTGTTCCAGTCGGTGCTCGGAATTTTTAGCTCATGGGCTTTTGTTTGCTGGAATCAGATGCACGCATCTTGTTTTTGCCCTGGGGCTAGCGATGGCCAATACAAGCTACATACCGTGTGTGTAATGCATTGACTTTGGCATAAACTGGGCTGCCGGTTATTTGCTTGGATTATAAGTGATGTATCTTATTTGTAAATTTCTGGCGGTAAATAAGTCATGTGCGTGCTGGCTAAGGTATTACACAATAGCATCTGCTGTCATTACACATTTGCCCCGAATATCATCAACGGTGCCAAATCAAGCTAATACTAACCATGGAGCGAACAGGGACCAGTGCGACCGACCAGTGCGTAACTTTGTCGGGAGTGTTTGAAGAAAACTGAAATGGCGAATATTGTGTCCCCTTATTACATATGTCTGAATTATTGCTAATGTCACCGAACTTTGGAAATGGCTCGGAAGTCTACAAACCGTGAAGACGCGAATGCCTTGGTCAATTTATGACGCCTTCGCTGAACATATTTCATTGTATGCCTTATCAGAGTTTTCGTTTCAAGGTCCATCCTGCAAACCAGATCCATTGCCTTAACCAATCGAGATCGAGGAAATAGCTGTTTTCACTATTAAGGCTATTTTGAGACATTTCAAACGTTATTTTGCTAATACAATGTGCCTTGCGAGGTATTACCATGATATTGAGTTACTTATGCATTAGATGTGACATTCTTGCTCATTCATAAAGCTTTCATACATAGCCAGTTTGCATTCAGGCGTAAAACAAAACAATTAAGTCAGTGCACCCGAAAACCTAAGTTTCTACTGCTACAAACAATTGGGGATGTCGAATTTGCTGACGATTCAAGTTCTCGACCTATGACATGAATGCCCATGAATGAATGGAATGGATGAATGGATATGATAAACCACGATTCCCGATGGTATAACATATCCATAAGTTGTTAGGTTTTCCGCTTATGATAACCGCATTGGTATTTATAATTAACTTTTTTAGACAGCATTCTCTGTAAGAATCTGTCAATCGCATTTACAACGGCATAAGTTCATCGGTTATCTTAACAGTCCCGACAAGAAACTCGGGGTATCTGACTCGTCCCCGCTCCCGGCAGGGCGCCTCTATGCCTGCACCGTGTGTGGCAAGGCCTACGCCAAGCTGGACACGATGCGGCGACACATGAAGATTCACTCGGGCGAGACCACGTGTCCTGTGTGCGGCATCGTGTACGCCATGGTTACCAACCTGAGGCGCCACATTCGAAACGCGCACGGACCGCGTCGGGGAGCTCTCAGCTAACGCCAATGGACTTATGGCGATGGTGTGAGGGTCGAATCTCGCGACCCTTACTGACTGGGGGATGTCCGCTGATCCACCGAGTCTGACAGAGTCCCCTAGTGCCATTTTATTGAGGGACGAAAGTGACTTGTTTCGTGAATTGATGCGCAAAGGATGTCGAAGATTGGTCTGGTTCATAGATGATAGGCTACGGGATGGCTTCAGAAAATAGTCAGCAGTTTTTTTAAGCCCAAAGTCTAAGGATGGGCCTGCATATTTTAGTTAATATTATTTGATATGAAGCAACAAACAGGCAATCGTACAATTAAAGGTACCTGATCGCGGTTAAAGTCCCGAGGAGTGTTGCCTGTCCTATGTCGTGTTGGCGATATTTGACTGAACGGGTAAGCGTTTTCGTGCGCAGGTGAACTTACGTCGTCAACTATTTAATGCTATAAAGTGATGTATGTCTTTTCTCTTGTTGTATCCAGTTGCGTTGAATGTATTACGTTTGAGATATGCTTCTTGGCAAAACTGTTCATAATGCTCGTCATGTTAAAAGGGGTAGTGTAACCACGGTGTTTGCCTAGAGGTGACCCTTGACCACTGTGCAGCGAACTGTGAAGTCGCCAGCGAGCAGCTCACCGGTCCTTTATTTGTGGTCTCAAATGCCGCTTCTGCCTCCTGCATTAGGAACTCACTTGGTGCTGGAATTATCGGGCCTATTATGTATATCACGTTTCTCAACGAAAGATTATATCTTATTTTATTTCAGTTAGCTTGCATTATTTATCGTTCTTAATGTCGCACTGTTTGACCCAGCGAAGTGTCGGTTTGTCTTTGTGGTAAATGAGTGATATGATGAAGAACGAAGCTATATCACACATGTGTTCGTGTTGTATAGCCTATTATCATTGTTATATTAACTGTTGGATTGAAAACTTTGTCAAGCTGAATGATGTAGAGCCAAGTATACGTTTGCTAATGCAATATACCTGGTAAATTGCTGAAATTAATCGTTTCCTACTTCAGTTAATGCATTTGTCAGGTACCGTCCCACCTCGAACTGCCATTAGAAATACATGCGTATTTATTTTCACAAGTGCGCCAGAGTCACAGCTCCTGTTTCTTGGTATGGATTTGTGTGACTGGTGTCCTACCTGATACATATTTATCGCACATATTTCCCTGTCTGGCATATTCATTATGTTCAAACAATTAAAGTTAAATTAGGTCTGTTTGTATTGTTTTCCTTCCAATCTGTTCTTTTAACAGTTCGGTATGTATACATTATGTATTGTCCATTAGCCACTAAGTAGGCAAACGTGTGTAACAAGTTTATTTTTGCTTGACAGTAAACGTAACAAGTTACTCTTATGACTAATTTCCACTTCCCGACACCGGCAATCCAAGGTGAATAATGCTAATTATTATTCCATACTATTTCAGCTTCTGTTATAAAGAACAAATGTCTATAGCATAACGATACAACACAGCATCAAAATCGACTCTAAGCGTTCTGCCATGGTTCGCGTCCACTACAACTCAAACGTAATGGTCATATGGCCACACAGTCGTATGGCTGGCCCGTGTTGCTGAGCCCGCTCTCTGTGTCGCAGTTGTGCCTGGCAGCGGTGTCGGTGGAGTCCAGGAGGCGCGCTACCCGTGCTCGGAGTGCGGCACCGTCTACCGGTCAGCGCTGTCGCTGCAGCAGCACAGGCACCTGCACCAGGGTCGCACCGTCTGTCCGGTCTGCGGCCGCACGCTCTCCGTGGTGGCCCGACTCCGGGACCACCTGCGGCACGTGCACAGCTGGGACCTGGCGCAGGTGCGCAGCGTGGTGCCCACTGCCCACCGGCGCGCCCCGGAGGCCAGGAGAGGATCGCTGGGTCGCGGACTGGAACCGCCGGGCTCGAATGCCGCAGCGGGGGCGACCGTGGATAGTGTCGTGTCAGTGGCTAGTCAAGAGCGGCTCTGGAGGGCTTCGAATTCAGCTGCGACTCAACAAGCTGCCGCTGGCAGTGTGGAGGACGTTGGTCAAGGTCAAGATGACCAAAGTCACGGTCGTGTTGAAGGCTACGCGAGTGCGGACTCCTTTGTTTGGACGCCATAGTCGGGTCAGTATGGCGATGTCGGATGCCTTGTTGAAGTCGAGATGCTGATCTAACCTGGTGGCGCTGATTCATGTGTCGTGCGTTTGAAAGATTGACTCTTTTGATGAATAACCTCCAAGAGGTTGTAGGCTATGTGAGTAGGTAGTAGGTACCACCTCGAAATGAAGCTATACTTGCCATTATCTTCGTAACTAGCGACAATGGTGCGCTCGTGTACGGTTCTTAATCATGTCTGTCAGATATCGCAGTAAGGTTAAGGTAGTGTAAAATATCTACAGCATGGCTGCTGGAATTTCGTTGCCGAATACTTAGGACGCTGGTGTCTCAAATGTTTTAGACTTGAATGGGCTTTAAATACTTGATCACCAAACTGTCATTATCTACTCGATTTTGGTTTGAATCTGAAATAAAATTGAATGCTGGTTATCTTTGCTATCTTGAGGACGTTTTTGCACTGGAAACAGTCATGTGCGCCTATGGTGGACGGCCTCAGGCGAATGCCCAAATGACAAACTTTAAAACATTTTGAACATGCTGTATTGGCAGGGTTTGCTAGGTTTGTTAGCAAAGAGAAACTAATGGACGTCACGGAAGAAGTCTGGGCCGATCATGGTGCTGCTAAAAGAGAGGATGCTTACAGATTTTCCCAACGCAGGACCATTTCACACGCACACACACACACACACACACCGAACTTGCTTCTAGTGGCGCCGAGATAGAGATCGGCCTGATGAAATATTATTTGTTCGAGATGCCACCGTGCTGGATGTCTGTTAGTTCAGGTGCCACTGTTGAGAGAAAAAGGGAATCAGATCACTGCATTACAGTCATTGACGGATTTTAAGGATACTTTGACATTGTCAAACCACATCAACCTTCAAATGTCAAGATAAAAGTTAGCTTGCATGCAGTTTTGAAATTGAGCATGGCCTACCACCTCTCCTAAAAAAATGATAAATAGAAGATAAACTATGGGTGGGAAAAGTCGATATCATAAATGCGATATTTACAATGTGCTTTTCTCAATCATACAGCGACATACCGCTGTGCTTCTAATATGACAAAGATTGTGTCGGCCTAGGTTATATATTGTCGTAATAAGCAACGAATAATCGATCTCAGCAATAAACCATGCTGCTGTTTGTTCACAAGGTGCAATGGCGAACACCAATGACACTTCAGTGCCAACGATCATTTCGCGATTATGCATTGTTTTGTTATGTTCGTATCGTTGCGCGTGTGGTTGTCTATACCGATACCATGTATACCAGCACCATCTATACCAGTTATAATCCCTGTCCCGTAACAGTGCTGTGGATGAAGTGTCACCCATGGACGCCATATCACGAGCAGTGAAGGCGCCCGTAAATCGCAATCATCCTGGCTATCATGACTTGCCATCAAACCGGTACGACATGTGTTTCGGCACGTATTCACATTGCGCCACATCCCTGAATGCATACGATGTCGGCTGTTTCAGGTCCGGCGCGGAACGTGTGTGACATCTGCGGCAGCTCGTACAAGCACCGCGAGTCCCTCTACCACCACAAGAAGAAGCACATGGGCCTGACCAAGTGTCCGGTGTGCGGCAAGGTGTGCTCGATCGTGGCCGACCTGCGCCGTCACATGGAGATGGCGCACCAGCTGTCGTCGGAGGACGTCCGCCGCATCATACCCACCAAACCCAAGGACCGCATCTCCTGGGGCCAGTTCATGGCCAGTCAGTGATGCGGTACGAAACGAGGACGACAATGTGTTAGTTGTGGAGGACAGAGGGCGCGTGAAGACTTTTGGATGATTCGTGCTGGAGCGCTGTTAAGGATTTGGATTGGAGGACTGAGGACTGTGTGTGCAAAGGCAGAAGGACCATTCATGCTTGCTGATGCAGTGGTGACGCTTTTGCTGCAAAGCACGCGTAGAGAGTGGAATTGTGGGTTGCAGAGTGCTGTTTTTATTTGAAGTTGTACCCATAGGAACGAACGATCATCATATAGAAAGGAACGAACGGCAGTCTTGCTGTGCTCGGGTGCAGTGTTTTGTACGGAACATTGGTGAAACTTGTGAGGATTGGATATTCACTTGCCCGCGCTCAGGAATATGCCAGTGGATAATGGTGAAGGCTGCGGATTTTAGTGAAAAGGTGTTTGGATACGTCCGATAGTAGTGTTTCGAGTCAACACATGGGTGGTTTTAGTTTGTAATGAACACAGTAAATATAGCACACTACTGAGCACTCATTGATTGGTTGTTGCGTAACTTTGTACTTATTATAAATACGCATGTGAAATTGATAATTTTGGTGGATTATGTTGAAATGGCTCCATGATTAGGCGCGCTTGGCCCCACAAATAACCTGCCAGAAGTTCGACATTGCAAAATGTTGACTATATGTTAAATTGAAGCTTGATGGGCACCGTCTCCCTCTATCAGTTCGTCTTTATCACACCATAATTTCGTGCCTTCTGGAGCCAGGCCTGCATCGTGCGAATTATGCTTGTATGGTGTTTGAGCGAGTGAGCTTTATGAGTGAGCCTGAGTGACATGGCGTTTGGGATTCCCTTTCTAGTGTGATGGATTTAGGTAGGCATATTCTGACATTTTCACCACTCGACCGGTGACGAAAGGTTTCGCCTCTCTAGCGATTTTATTAGGAGTGTTTTTGTTTTTGATGCATCTTTATTTTCCTACTGGAGTTAGAGTTTGTAAATTTGTGTATCACTGATATCGGAGTTAATCGCTTCATGACATACAAGCTATGTAGTAATATTTTGTTTTGCTTGTTTACGTTTCTGGACAGATGAATCCCACGCTTCACGGACTGTTATGCACTATTCCCTTGTCAACATCTTGCATTATATTCGATATGCGGGAAGTAAACATGAACGAGCATTTAAATGATTTTCCGGACTCCAATATCTGAAAATGGTAGTCAAGAATAATAACAAATGTAAGGACAGGAGAAAGATCTGCCGACTTTTCACAGTAACCTACTTGATTCAATTTTTAGTTAGCTCAAATTGATGCCGAATCTCGCTTGTTTGTATTTGTTTCCGATGGTAAGCCACTTATTATCCCTTATGCTGATGCATAGTAGACAGGTTTTTGACTGGATTTTAGCAGGCGACATTTTTTTGCATACTCGACAGTATTTGATCTAGCATATCGTTAGCTTAAGTTTCATTGTTTAAATGCCTTGTCAGCCTGCCAATGTTAAACCACTCACCCGCAGTCAGCTGTATCAGGTATCCAGGCAGGTAACTGGATAACTGGATAGTGACGTTAATGGTATTATTCCTCCTGGCGCTGCTTTTCTATCCCACCAAACTTCTACTCCAACACATATTTAACATGAGCGGGAGACGTCAAACATGTCAGAGATATGACTGAACTTATAGGATATTTAGAAAGGAAAGAATTGCACAGTATTGGATGTTACCAACTTATCCTGATATGCGATTTTTAACGACAAATTATGAGACCACAGTCTTGCGTTCTCCAGTCAGCTATCGTAACGTCACCTGAACGACAACCTGCAAGATGTGCGCCCGCCCGAGTGACGCTCTCCTTCCTCGCAGGCGCTGTCCTCTGCAAGACGTGCGGCCAAGCCTTCAACACGCGCCGCTCCCTGACCAACCATCTGCACCGGTTCCACCAGCGTCGCACCTCCTGCCAGTTGTGCGGCGTCACCTACTGCAGCCTGCCTTACTTGCGTTTCCATCTGGAGCGCAAGCACCACCTCAGTCCTTCAGAGGTGCTCCGACTGGCGCCCACCCGGGACCAGAGTCGGCAGGCTCCTGGTGTGATGCATCAGCCCTTGCAGAGGGCTGCGCTGGCGCAATGGTCGCCACACGGCTACGGAAGCGCACATGGGGGACAAGGAGAGGCACTGGTACAGGCTGAAGCGCATCAACAGGAGCAGGCGAGCAGGCATCAGCAAGACCCGTGGACGCAAGGCTTCCGGGAACGGCTGGAGTACCTTTCGCAAGATGAAAGAGGAGTATCGTCACTTGGAGAACGGGCGGTCGGCCTTCCGCAAGCGACAAGCGCGGAGGACCTTACATTGGTCCATACACAGGAGTTAGGAGGAACGATACAGGATCAGGGATTGTTGTCTGGACCTGCCGTTGATAGTCGGGAGGCAGGGCTCTCCCGCCTTCAGTGGCCCAAGGCATCAACATCGGCTCATGGTCCAAGCAGCAGTGATGCGGGGCAATCACAGTGATCGGAGCCTTCTCTAGCCAAAGATGAGAAGTGCTTGGTGTCTGTTGGCACAATGATGTCTGGTGAAGTCGCCACAAATTCTTGTTTGCGTTGATAAGTGAACTGGGATGAACTGCGAGTAGGCGGTGGAGGGACAAGGATTTTTGTGAAGTCCTGTGTATATCGTGTTCTGACGTCCGACAGTTTTCGTTTGGCTGTTTACCGACCCTTTCCGGTATGTTCAAGGATCTGGAAGCCGCAGTGTTTGTTCTTCAGCAGATGCTTTAATATTAATTAAGTTTGGTCATTTGCGATCATGCTTGCAAGTTCAACACCACTATTTATGTGTGAATACACATCTACCTAGCTAACCTTATAGCAGCTTGCGTTGGATTTCATTGCTCGTCAGTTCGGATGTTATGTGTGTGGAGCTTGGTATTGTTTTCCAGCGAGTGGGGAGTTGTGTTTAAAGGTGATTTTTTAGTTCAATCATGGCTAGTGCATCATGGTGTTTTAATGAAAGGTAAAATGGCATGATCTTGCTGTCTGGAAAATGATGCTAGACACTAAAAATAACTGTGAAAATCATGCTACGAGTAGTTTTTTTTGCAGTCGTTCCATGATTTCTCAGATCTTTAAAGTTCTGAAATTCAATGGAGTGCGCACATATTTGCATGTGAAATGACATCAAATTAAGTCACATTCCATTTGACATGCGCACGCCTCACATCCTTTCCATCTCCAAGCAAACTATCAACTGAATTAATATACACGGTCAGACACAAACCAAATACTTCGTTCTGGGCCTAGGTCTAATTGAAAGTCACGAAACTTGCCATGTCTGACGCAATGTTATCCACCATTTCTAATCTAGTTCTGGTGTCATGCCGCCATCATGTCGCGTCATTCTTATTCCACTATCAGCTCTGCTGTTCGCCCGAAGCTGAGCACTGAGCACCGCTGTGTTTTCAGATGGCGGCGAGGACCACCGCTGCGAAATGTGTGGCAAGCGTTTCAAGAATCCGCGCGCCCTCATCAACCACCGGCAGCTGCACGAGGGTCGCACGGTGTGCCCCGTCTGTAGCGGAGTGTACAGCACGGCGCACAACCTGCGAGCACACCTGCTCTCCCACCACCGCATGCCCGCGGAGGACGTCCAGCGGATGGTGCCCAGCCGACGCTCGCGCATTGATTGGTCCACTCAAATAGCTGGTTCTGTTGGTTCACAACTAAACTATAGGTCCACAAGTGGACCTAATTGAGCCACAGCTGTAGTACCACTCTGCAGACGAGTCCATGCTCCGAAACTACTGACACAATCTGATCTGCGTGATTATTTTTCAGGTCTTTCGATTGGGTGTGGTCCAAAGCGGTGCTGTGAATGGCGTGGCTCAATTTAAGTGGACTAAATTGGACAAGAATCGCCGTTTTTCAGTTTTGTACATTTTGCTATTCTTAGAGAGGACCAGTCTGCGTGAAGCTCAATAGATAACATTTCTACACCATGCCCGATCGAGTTGTGAAGATCTCACTCACATCGGACATCGGTCCAGTAATTTTGAAACGTGGACTCATCTGCAGTTTGATACTGAAAGGTTGTTTTCCTAATTGGATCGCTTAGAAAGGCTTCTGCATACAACCATATTGCACCGTTTTGGATCACGCCTTGTCGAATGGTGTGCAAATCACGAAGATCGGTTCAATATGTTCGGAGCATGGTTTTGTCTGCAAATTTGTACTGTAATGGATGATCCAATTTCTTCGACTCAGGATAAACCAATCTGTATAAAAAAAAACAGTTTATAATCATCTGTATGAGACATACTGGTTTCATTCGGAATCGAATAGCGAAGAAACCAGTCAAATCGGTCCAGCAGTCTCAGAGCATGGTCTCATCTGCTACTGCTTACATTCGTAAATAACCGAAACAGCGACAGCGCCTCTGGCGGCGAAGTTTGTCACTTGCATGCTCCATTGGCGGAGCAGTTGGCTAGAAACACGTCAGGAGGTTTGAATTGTAGTGTCGAATCGCTTGGCCTAGATTCTGAAATCATTGTGGGCTTGGCGAACGTGTGGGCGCCGTATAACTAGTGTTGTGGCATCTTTTAGCCCCAATCAACATCACTTGGTGAACACTGAACGTGCCAGTACTTCGCGCGTGTGAGCGTCTGGTGCATTGTATTGCGGCGGCAGTGAACCAACGTATGTGACGGTTCGTGGTTTTCATCTTCTGGGACCAGCTGATTTGGGTAGCCGTTTCGGGATAGTTACTGTATTTTGTCTGTCCCAACTTCGATATGATCAGTGGCTCTGCGACACAGTGTTTTGTGAACTTGCACTTGGCAGTCTACAAAAGTGCCCTTTACCCGGGACAGTGTTCTAGGATTGGGCATTGTGGGTGTAAAGCGACACCCAGAAGGGAATGAAGGGAATCCTTTATGAAAATATGTGATTTTTTAGCAAATGGATCAATTCGGTTTGCTATCAAGACGTGTACAATATTGATACTAGTTGTTTTCTAGGTAAAATTGTATCGCCTTTTTTGCTGATTTCAAATAATAATTTTCCACTCTGCACCCTGGCTCTAAAGCAATCCTAGGGCACTGACTCGCGACGTCTCGTTGTAAAATTGCTTTGCACGATGAATGAATGGTCCTCAGAGTCTTCTGTCGACTTCTGTTTATTTGTCACCAATGGGGTTTGATGTATTTTTATTGTGTATTTTTAGTTCCTGTAGCCATGCTATTGCACGCTGCTTTTTCTATTGCTGTATTCAACACAATACGACGATGCCTTGTGTTTTCCGTATTTGTTTTTTTACCTGACTATCTTTTACATCGTTTTACCTAGCGATGTATTTGCTGAAAAGGAAGCTTAGTATTCAAGTGATGAATTGATGTCCAGAAACATATTCGACATGATCTGACGCTCAAGGACAGTTTTATGACTGCCGAATAACAAAACATCACATTATGTTTTCGTAGAATCTTTCGTCTTCTCACTTGTTGAGCCATGGGCAACACATAGCTTGCCTTTTTGGTTCGATTGGAGCCCATCCTGTGTTTTTCCGCTTACCTCGATGTGTTTGACTGAATACAAATGCAGTGACGATGTGTTGTTACATACGTCTTCCGTATATCGCTCTTACGCCATTGTTGGCCATAGAGTTAGGCGATTTCCCCAGCAAATATTTGCAGAATTTAGTTATCGAACAAGCAGCAGAGAGTGCGCACCAGCGAACATGGTGCCTACTGCCTACAGTGAAGAGGTACCCCTCCTGCCTTTATTGGCAAGGTGATTATTTCATAGATGTCGGTGGCAGTTGCCGACGCTAAGCGATCGTGCTTAAAGCTGTTGGCATTGATGGCTGCTCTCATTGGATTCTGTCAGGATATATACAATTGTCATGTTTTCTGTTTGATGTTTGATGAGTTTTTTTTTCATAAACGTTATTCGTTAGGTGATATTAACTGAGACACCTTTTGGATTTTCATTGAGTGGTGTGAACGTCATTGTTCACAGTAACCATTTAATGTGTTTCTCTCATTTTTTTTTTTGTAATATGTAGTATGCCTACCATTGACGGGTGGGCTCCCGCCAGTGAACAGTGAACACCTGTCCCCTGGTGGATCTTCCTTAAGGAAAACCTTGACTTAGCGACAGTGAATGCAGGACATATATTTTGGTTAGGCTGCATAATACTCCACAAAAAGCTTCACAGCCAGGATTAAGTAAATTATCACGTTCCACCACAAGGACCCTCGCTCCTTATAACAATCAGTGAAGTGCCCTGTGCTATGGCGGAACTTGTATTTATTCGAGCCATTCCACAACACATTCATCCAATTTCAGGGAGCATCGGCGGGTCACATTGGCGCCGCTGTTAGGCTACAGAGTAATCGGGACCACATCCCGAACCGACTGCCGGGGGATTCGAACTCGATGGAATGCCCCAAATGCAATATTATCCAGAATAATGTTAATGTTAAACATTATTCTTGACACAGACCTTGTCCGGCTTTGTGGGCACGTTAAACTTTCGCCTCTAAAGTCTAACCTCAGCCGACTACTTGGAATTTCTCGATCGGACGGTAGAGGTCAGGGGTTGCGCAACAAGTTCTGCCTAGCATGGGCTCTGACTTCGTCAATCCGTCCATTCAACACGTTCTGATTAACGGTTTTATGTTGCTGAATCAATGCTACTTTGGTGAAGCATATTTGTCTTGTTACTGGACGTGCATGAAGGCATTTTGGTTGAAGGTAACATTCCCTGAACTTCTAAATTGATTAGAATTAGGTTCCTACCTACGGTTGTATCTTTGTCGAGACTCTAGTGTCAGGGATTGTCGAGTCTCAGACTGATGTGTTGTCACAAGCAACATAAGTACCTATGTCACACCGTCCGCTTGTTTATCGTGCAAGTGCACTGTTCAGTTGATCACTAGTTTAGTATCCCTTATCGCTGCTGGAGCCCCTTCCCCTTGTTCACTGATTTAACTCCTGTCCACCAGTGAACAAGCAGGTCCATTAAGTTTTTTTTTATTTCTCATGCTACTTATTGAGTTGAATTAATTAGCTTATGGTTTTTACTGAGCATTATAGTACCTAAGCAATTTATAGACGAAATTTCAGATCTCCAGGGCAAAACGCAAAGCAAGACCAATTTTTAAAAGAGGGTTTTCCCTGGTGTGGTCACTCTCCCCTATAGATTACACTCCCGATATATGTAGGGCAAAATAGTCTTTTAGTGACCCCTCCCGATTTGTGCCCCACTTTGTTATAGAAAACTGCTATAGAGCTCAAAGAATTTGTAAAACTGTTTCTCACCTATATTTGAACAAATTAAACCCGTTACTGGCTTCGCATGGTTCTTGACGAACGTGCCAGTTAAGTCGATACAAAACAAACAAATTTCTTATGCCAAACGTGTGTATCGCCATTCGCCAGCCTGATTTTACCGTTTGTTGTTGCAATGGTATCCAAAAGTATATAACCATAATGTAAACTGAATGGGCATTTCAATTACGTTTTTTTTTAAACGAAACAAGCTTGTTTAATATTTAAGGGAGCTGAAACGTGTCTAATCTCAATGTCCTAATAGCGACCCGGTCGACTTCAGTGTTCCCTTTTAGCGACCGGGACATAAGATTTCCATTGAGTTAGTATGCAACAGTTGATGTTCAATGGATTTTCCGATGACAGCGGCACCAGATCTCGAACAGTTCATATATTTTGAAATCCCAGTTAAATTTAGTTACATGGTTGCAACTAGAGGTGGCAAAACATGGAACCGAGGAACCGGTCTCCAGACCCATTCTGGAACCATATGGTTCCAGACTGGTTCCC
>JARBER010106598.1:0-11282 GCA_030265075.1 Balanus glandula
ATGCTTGCTCTAAAGCAGATGTTGTGCGGGCCCTTAAAAGGCATATAGCTGACACTGCTCAGCAGCAGATAGAGGCGCGTGTCGACTGACATGTGCTGTGGACCAGCGGTGGTGTCCACAAGTGATCACTGCATACTGTAGTGCTGTATGACTATGTACTGTGATGCCGGCGGATATGATATCCGTGCGTGAATGTGACTATGTGCCTTATATGTGCATGAAATAAATGACATTATTATAAGACAACACAAAAAGTCGCTGTAAACCCGAAAGCAGTTTTTATTAATTAACCAGACGGGATGAAACATTCGAAATTCGTCAGAAGTTCGACGTCTAAGACATACAAAATAGTTAATTAAGTTAAACAGCTTATACCCTCCCCCCATACAAAAAAGCATGCACTTACATCAGCTCTTTCACTGACGTTAAGTCTTTCATTTACGAGATATACAAGGCAATATTAGGAACAAGTAAGCAGAAAGCCAAAACTTCACAAATGAAGCTTCACAACGCATACCGACAGCTGAAAACACTGGTATAACAACATCAGTGATTTTCTGAACAGAGCACCCGAGCGAAAGCGGAAGCGAAGTGAAATTCATTCTGATCCACTTCGATTGACTATAATGGCGCCCATTCAGGCTGTTGGGCCCCTTTCAAGCGGTTGGGCTCTTTCGAGAATCATGTCCCCAATTCCCATTCCCATCCCTCTGGCTCCGTCACTGCTTATTACACCTCGAAGCGCCACCGGCCACTGGCTCTCTGCTTGGAGCGGTAGCCGTAGTGAGTTACCTGCAGACAAAGATGTGAGTCAGACTGGTCAGCAGCAGCACCACTTTATGTTACTGAAATTTGAATTACATTTGTAATTGTTTTAAGTTTAAATTTTAAACCATTTAATTAAATTTAAAAATTTAAGTTAATTTAGGTTAGTTGAAACTACGTTAATTATTAAGTTGATTAACCTTCCACACTATTAGCGACCGGCACGCTTACTTGGTAACGAACGTCGGGTTCGAAGACAATACATAATTTATTTTTGGTAAAATAGTATGACAATATGTATTGCACATCAAATTCCGATTACCTTATTTGTAAACCATGCTACGTAGCTTAAATAATTGATCCAGAAAATGTAATTATTTCAATTGATGTGCAAGTTATTGTTATGGGTCAGAACAATCAGCTGAGAAGTCAGAGGAGTAGCAGCCCCCGCCAATCAACACGTTGCAGAGACACCATGGACACCTACCGTGAAGGGTTCTGGGTCCGTCCCGGTCAGGAACGGAGTCGGCTCGCCCTTGACGTAGACCTGAATCTTTCCGTTGGTCCAGGAGACCATGAAGGACCTCATTTCATCGCTGGAGAGGATGTCGGGCGTGTCGACGAGGCACATATCTTCACTGATGTGCTCGTCGAATACGATGGCTGCAGGAGAGAGCGACCGGTGAGACGGTGAGATGGCCGGTGAGACAGTGGCCGGTGAGAGGACAAGTCGTTAATGGCATATTGAATGAGCGACTGCGATCGACAGCCCATGCTGTCCGGTTGCCAGCTGCTGCCCGGGTTCGAAATCGAGACACCTCGGCGCTCAATATTTACTCCTGACGGGCATGGCCTGCGTTCGGTGGCAGCAGCCGCGGACAGTTGAAGTCAGTAAGTGGAGTTGGCTGTGTTTGGCTATGTTAGGCACGTTGGCACGTTACACTTGGGAACTAAATTCTGACGGTTACCTGGAATTTCCCGATCTGACGGTAAAGGTCAGGTAAAGGTCTTGTTGACCAGGTCGATCTGACCTGGTCAACAAGCTGTGCTTAGCGCGGGATCTGAGCCCGTAAATTATTATATTCAAAAGGTGTGAACTAAACTTAAAAACTTGTTTCATATTATGAGGTTCTTAAGTATATCAGGGTTCTTCTTGTCGCAGAACTGCAAGTTACTACACAACCAAAGTCCCGCATGCTGATTACTGTTTCGAAACGAACTAAAGAGCCTATCCTATCCCATTTCCATTAAACATGTTCTTAACAACCTCACGACTTCGGCTCAGGCCGTAAATAGAGACTCGCCCGGGCGTGGACCAAGGCAGTAGTCCAGGTTAAAATACAGGTAAAATTGAATCGGTAGTCCAGGTCAAAATACACCCCTACAGCATTATGCCCGTGCAGCCAGCAGTGCCTGCAGCAGCGGGGATGGGCGGCCAGTCCTCACCCTTGGTGTGGCGGATGGCTGACTTGGTGTTGTTCCAGCCGCCGATGAAGATCTCGTACATGGGCGCCGCCTCGGCCGGGCCGGACGTCAGTGCCAGGTGTGCGTCGTTGCTCGTCTGCACGCTGAAGGTGAGAGCGGTGCCGTGCGCCTCCCGGAAGTGGTAGTGGCAGTCGCACGCGCTCTCAAACAGCGCCTCGTCTGCGGCAGGGCAGACGCGCACCAGTCAGCACGCGAGACATCTAATGTAGGTAGGTACACCCCTCCGCAGTTGCTCTGGTACACACTAAGGTCCGGCTTGATCCGGCTCTTATTAGCAAATTTAGAAGAGTTGATAGCTAAAAGCATGCTCAATCGAAGCGCATTGCCGAGAGCTTCACTACCAGCTATGTTGACACTTATAAATATTTTTGGTTTTTTAAATATTAGCCCAAAACCACTGTTTTGCCAAGACGGCGGAAAAACTGGTTTTTGGCTAATATTTCGAATACCAAAGTGATTGAGAAGTGTCACCATAGCTGGTAATGAAGCTATCGGCAATACGCTTCGATTGAGCATGCTTTGACTTATCAACTCTTCTAAATACGCTAATAAGAGCCGGATCAAGCCGGACCTTAGTGTGTACCAGAGCAACTGCGGGTCGCTGTACCTAAACTCCTCAGTGGTCATTACGTCGTTCTTCGAAAAGCATGTTCGAGATTCGGCGGTCAAATTCGTCATATTACTCCAAATTTTCGCAAACCAGAGTTAGTATCGTATATGGCTCGAAGTTCGCTGTTGATGTAACAATGCCTTCATGCACATGGTTCGAAGCGCCTTCACGAGACTGACACGATGGTGTCAAATATTTTTCTATATCTCTCTTAGGTAAACATTTATTTGCGAAAAAAAACTTGGTCTTATTTGCAAGAAAACAAGTATGCTAGTCATAGGTTTTTTTTTACAATCTTTGAGACGCTATATTTGGTACATTTTTAATCATTTTTAAATGAAATGTTAAAAGATGAAACAACAATATCTTATGTATATACGTGTAAACATAGGTAATGCATTTTAATTCCTCGGTAGATATTTCATCCTTTTCCAAGCTGCATGCACGAGATCCATGGTTGCCAAAATAGTCATTTTAATGCAAATTATCATGCAAAACCGAGCTTGTACCGTATTTGTTTCGTATCTCGATGATAATATAACATAGTCATCATAAACATGATTCGACGCGTCTTGATGAGACAAACGCAATGATGTTAACACATTTTATCCATGTACATCAGGAAAAACGTTATTTGCGAAAAACCGCGGCCGCCGAATCTCGAGCATGCTTCTCCGAACACGACGTAATGAACACTAAGGAATTTCGGTACATTACATATGTTATTTTTTAGTTTATGTACAAAATAAAATGTTCTTTCATTGTACGAAATTTCGCCTGAAAACTATTAAAAATGAACAAATTACAACATGTCAAAGTTTGTCCAAAAGTTTAGTGACCACCCGTTACAAGGGGATGCCCCCCCCCCAAATTGAATAAAAAACACGCTACGTAGCGATTAGCGACAAACGGCGTTTTATTACTTGATACAAGGTATATAAAAAGTATTTCATTTGTTTAGGTCGGGTCGAAATGAAGGTCACCAGAGGTCATTGAAGACAAAAAAAAATCAGTTTTGCTTCCAGTTTTAGGACTTCACTCCAGAAATTCACATAAATCTTGGAAACTATTCTAGGTAGAAACGAGAGCCAAGCGATATCCAGACATTGCAATTGCAATCGAAAGCATGTCCTCAAATTTGACCTAAGGTCAATAGTTTAGGAACCAGAGGTGATAAGACAAAAATGCTGTTTTTTGCTTAACTGTTTTTCAACAATAACTTTGTAACTAATACAAGCAATGCAATGTTGTTTATGCCATGTCATGTACTTTGTCTTGTCAAGGTGCTTTAGAGCATTATCATGTTGACCTTATGTCAGCTTAAAAATTTGACACCCAGTCAATGTCAAGTGGTGACCCAAGTGGGTCATATTGCAGTCATTATTGGAAGACATATCTCAATGAGGCAGCCACATTGCTGTCAGTTTTACTTATCCATTTACATTTTGTCAATGATTATTAACCATAAAATTAAAATTATGGTGACCTCACTTGACATTAAATAACCCCATATGAGTCACTGAACAAAATGTACACTAGGATCATCAAGAATAGCTTATGATAACAAGATCCAGAGATAATTGGACTGACATCATGCATATAATTTACAAAATCGCCTATGGCTTATAGTGGGGGGCCCACTAAATTGACCACACCTTACATCACTAATATCAAAATTCTTAATTATACAAATTGTAGGTAAATATGCCCTGATGACACCCTGTTTGAAACTGATCAGTGAAAACTTTGGCTTTGGCATGACTGCAAACTTCTTTAGAGGTGGAGTCAATTTACTGTGTCTGGTGAACTGATATGAGATGACCTAAGGTAGTTTTGTTTAAATATGGACAATTGATGCCCCAACAGGTATGCCAAAAATGACAGTGTGCAGTGCCATTTTTTGTCTTCTATAAAAAAAATGAGGGCAGAAATCAAACCCTGTGCAGTGTGTGCATTAATGTTTGCTAAGATATGACTTCCAAATTAAAAGATGATGCATATAAGTATACTATGATGCATTGCCCAGGGTCTGGGCCAGGCCCAGGGGAGTACACACTGGACTAAGTGTGGTTAACTTTAGACTAATATTATTATTTTTGTATTACACCAGATATTCAAATGTAAATGAGATCACCCATTGCTTGAATTAAGCAGAGCATTTCCAATATTACTTTTTCTATGTTTTACTTCAAGAAAAGCACTTCCAAAGATCTCATAACTTAGCCAATAATTCTGATTGAATAATAATTTTTGATTGAATCATTTTTAATTCACATAAAACATTCATGAATTGATTCACCTACTCATGATTAATCCAATGAATCATTGATTGAATCATTCATTCAAAGGAAGTAGGGTGATTGAATCATTCATGGCATAATATATACTTTTTGAGAGCAGCAGAAGCAATAAAATTATGGCCCAGCCTCATAATGGGAAAGAGGACTCAGTCAACACATCAAGATCAGTTCCAGCACCTTCATTTGGTCTGCATGTTAACACCCTCACGCATAATATATGCAGTTATTTGCACAAACACTTTTATACTTATAATTTAATGATTTGTGAATGATCCATTGAATGAACCATTCATGATTGATTAATGTAAGCCTGTGGATCACAATCATTCACCAGTGACAATGTTGAGTGATTGAATCATGTTTGAACCATTGATATTTGGAGGTGGGTGAATCATGATTGAATCATTCTTACAAATTTGAATCACTCACAAGTCTGCTTATGAGTAAAAAATTCCACACACCTACACTGAGCAAAGTGACAAAAAAGCATTAGGGATGTAACATGCACAGCAGCAATCCAGAAATGTCAGTCAACTTGTCAATACACACATGCGCGCACATGCAAAAATCAAGACAAAGTGGTGGTGGTTTAGAGTTGAGCAACACTTTACTTGCATGGTTATTTGGTGCTCATAACAATAATTGACCATTATTAACAATCAAGACTTAATTTTAGTTTACGCATTTGCCTACCAAGCTTGGTTCCAGATGTTACTTTCTCCATGAAGCATTCTTCTGCGTGAGCGTCAACGGTGATCATATAAGAATAAGACGGATTTACAACCGCCAAGATTGTGATGATAGCAAAAATGTTTAGCATATTGAAAGTCAATTAGATTAAGATCACAGGTGATCCACTCAAATGAATACCGGCTTAAAATCAAGCCAAAGTGGAAAAGCTGAAAAACAGCAGGACAACGATTATCAACAACATCAAATGGAATGGCGGTGTATGTGACGCATTGAAGACAAGCAATGAATATTACTCTATAATTTTTGGCAGCGAGGGGAGATCTTTGAAGGTGATATTATATTTCGAGTCAAAACATTTTTGTGTGAAATTTAAATAAATCCAATCATTGCTTTAATATTTTTCTGGACGTTTTTTGGATTGATATGGTAGTATTACGAGTGTTTGTGTGTTTTTGAGTGTCATAAGTTGTGTACCTCTCAGAGTTTTTCCTTCATCCACATAGAATCTGGTAGCCTGACATACGCGTCATTACAAAGTAGGCAGAATAAAAAGTAACTTTGTTGCTTCTTTTACCTAGCAAATAAATTTTGTATACTTCATATACTATTGATTCTGTATGTAATGCATGAAATTATCATAATTTGGCATTTCAAACGATTTATTTTCGTATCAATCGTGTCGAACTGTGTTTTTGAGTTTAATACTCTAACTAGCAATATGGCGTCCTTCATAAAGCTCATTCCTCCTGCGGCAAAATACGGCGCCTTCATATCATCACTTGAAAATCACTTGACTAATTTGGTTATAAATTTGATACATTTATTTGAGCGTTTTTTTAAACTCCAAGAAAGAGATACCTAGCATATCGCTGCTGTCTTAATTTTGCGTAATTTTTTGTTGACAAATAAGAGGAAGGTTGGTACTAGGTATAATACCTGGACCGTAGGGACGTGAGGAAAAGTGAAGAGTGGTGATAATATGCTTTAGCAACGCTTATATATGCAAAAAATCCCTGGGCGGGCCTTCAAAACAGTCAACCGGCCCCCAAACCCCTCGAAACAGGGTGAGAGTTCCAATTAGTACCCTGGTCCCAAGAGGATGTGGTGCTTGGTCCACAAACCAATTAATCTTGTATCAGTGTTGAGAAGAATTTAATCCTACGCAGGATTTCTATGCAGTTTTGAGCTTTTGTTTCAGGGAATCTCTAACGCTTTTGCATTTCTATACCAAAGCTAAGTTTTTTATTTAGCCAAAATAATTGTAACCACCCTAAGGCCCCAATCATCATCATCATAACCCAAGCTTATGCTGGCTCTTGGCTCTCTCTGATGACATTTCTTTGTCACAGCTCATCTCTTTTAATGACTGGATTACCTGCAAACTGTTCAATTAATTAATTTACTAGAAGCATGCTTCATTTTAAGCTTGAAATCAGCCACCTACCAGACTTGTCAATGACTCCTTTTTTATGAATGATTCAGTCATTTTTTTTTCTTTTCTCTTTTTTCTGTTTTTTTTTCTTCTTTTCATTTTCAGGCTTGCTTGAATCAATCATGAATGATTCATTCAATGACTCATTCATGCAAGATTCAATCACAAAAATCAGAAATGTGTACATGCCAAGAACAGTGCATATATTCTGAATGAGGGTATTTACAGACTACTACCAGATGATGGTGCTTAAAGTGATCTTGAGTCTTGAGGTGTGTTTACTTGGTTCAATTTCCCATTATGAGGGTGGGCTATTGTATGTATAGTTTCTGCCATCCTCCAAGACCAGAAAGGAATGATTCATTGTGCATTGAATGATTCAATCACCCTGTTTTCTTTGTATGAATGATTCAATCAATGATTCATTGAATAATTCATGAGGAAGTGAATTGATTCATGAATGATTCACATGAAATAAGAATGATTTAATACAAATACCATTCAATCAGAATCATTGACATGTCTGTTACCTACTCCAAGTTTTGGAGCAGGAGGAATATGTTTGGTGTACTTTTCACTCTGGGCCACTGACTCTCCAAGGTGTTCCTGCCACTTTGTAGGCTATGCTCATGCAATATTTATATATTCATAGGTTCAATTTGCAGAAAGTGTGCATTGCCAGAAGTCAAGGATAGCTTAGGTGAGCAGTTTTGAGGGGCAGCTTATTTGGCAGTTCTGTGATTGTACATCAACATGTGGCATGTATTGAGATGCTTATGTAATGCACTATGACTATTGCTTATAAGATAGTTATAAGCATTATAAATATGCATGCTAAGCTATCTATAGAGATCATTGCAACACTTCTCTAATGCACAATGAATATAGTCATAGTACATTAGAGAAGTGTTTCAATGCTTTATATAGAAAGCCTAGCATGTATATGTATATTACCTTCATTTATGGTGCTTAAAAAACAAGTTTTTCTTGTTCATACATTTACAACTAGTATGACTATATAACACTACAAGATATTTAATTGTTAAAAATCGGGGAATCAAGGAAAAGCATACGTTTTAGTACCGCTGTTCCATGTAGCCTCTAACCACAACAACATTGGCCTGAGCTGGATATTTTGTTTCAGCGCCGCGCCATGCCGGAGTACCACTTTGACCAGCTGGGAACGGTGACCGAGATCTACCCGATGCACAAGGCGGTGATCACGTTCCAGATGGACGGGCGCGGGCCGCAGCAGCGCGCGCTGCTCTGGGCGCGCCGCTTCGTCTGCGCCAACGGCCTGCCGCTGACCGACGACGAGTCCATCGAGTGCGTGCTGCGCTGCGGCGACCAGGTCATCTTCGACTGCCACGTCTACGACAACGAGAACAACCAGGACCGCTGCGGCTGGTACGTGGCGCGCGCGCAGTCGGCCGCCGAGCCCGAGCAGCTGAGCCAGTTCGTGTCCAACATCACGGCCACCGTGGACGAGGTGGGGCCGCGCCGCGCGTTCGCCGTCTTCCGCCAGCCGGGCCGGCCCGACCAGCAGCGCGTCGTCTTCGTGGTGGCGCGCTTCTTCGACCACGGCAAGCGGCTGCCGGCCGACAGCAACCTGCGCAACTGCCTGTACGAGGACCAGAAGGTGCACCTGGACGCGCAGTACCGTCCCGGCCAGCTGCAGGGCGCCCAGTGGTACGCGTCGCTCGCCTGGCGCGGCCAGCGGCCAGAGGTGGAGCTGGACCGCGAGCCGCCGGCTGAGGTGCTGGCGGAGGAGGGCGCCATGGGCTACCGGCCGGCGCCCACGCTGAGTGATAACCTGTTCCCGGCGCTGAGCTCTGCCGACAGCCGCGCCGCCCAGCGCCGGCCGCCCAGAGAGGTGAGTAGGGTGATCTGAGGTTAGCGAGGTGATCCGAACATGGTTAGTTAGGTGAGGTATGGGTAGACGATAGACACTAGCTCCGTGTGGGTGTCTGATGTTTGTTGAGTCAGGTCCGAGCTCATTGGGGTGACCCGAGGTCGTTTGGGTGATCTGAAGTCATTCTTACACATGCTGAGTTCCTCCTATCTAGCTGGTGTTGATCTCTATTTTCTTCTATTGGTTACATATACAGCAGCAAGAGCGTCACTATTTGCTGCTTTCCGAAATTTCGGAGAACGGTGGTATTTTGAAATTTCTTTCTATGCAACATCCATAGTCGTAATGTCAAAACTCCTAAATGTTAGGGAAGGCGCCCATCTTCTCTCTACTCTTGTAGAACAGGCATGTATTTGTGCCTCGTGTGTATCTAAATGTACCCTGTGCGCTGACGCCGTGTCTCCTGTACCCCGCCGCAGGATAAGTGGGGCTACGTGTCGAGTCTGCTGAGCGCCGAGTACGGCGTGCTGCTGTGGCAGGCGGCGCCGCGCCAGTACCAGAGCGTGCTGTTCCACCGCAGCGCCGCCCACCTGTTCGACCTCAACCTGCTGAAATACGACCTGAGGAACATCTTCAAAAAGGGCGAGTGCCGGTCTTACGACCGCGGGGTGGACTGGGTTTTTTTGGGGGATTTGTGCTGAGTGAACAGTGACATTGATGGCTACAGTTTCATATGATGTGTAGCGAGTTCATGAAGCCATGCAACCCTAGAAGGCGATCGCGGGATTTTAATCGGAAAGCGTGCGCGAGTTATAAAGATATCGTTTAATAGTATTTTATAGGACACAATTTTACATGGTCATTGGTGGCCACTCTGTTTCGTTTGTTCGAAACTGTTGTGATGCTTAAGTTGAACGGCTCATGAAAGTAAGTTATTTTGTATTTACTCAATTAGAGTTATCTTGTCAGTTGTACTTGTGTCCAAAGTTTCGCTTAAGTGTGGTGTGATTGTTTGGAATGCATGTTGCTTTGATTTAATTGGTGTGGGCTGTTGAAAACTGCCGATCATTGTTATGCTAGAAATATGACTGTATATTACCCTTTGTAGGGGATCACCTTCGCTTCGAAGCCGAACGGGCGGAAGCCTCCGAACCTTACAAGTGGAGAGCTACCAGTGTTTGGCTGGAAGAAAGGCTGTGATTGCCAGGACACCTAGCGGCCGCTGTGTAAACTAAAGGTTTGCTCTGTGGCCGTCCCGGCGCTGCCTACGCCCAGTTTATGTGATAGTGAATGTCGTTTTTGTACATTTTGGCTGTGCTGTTGCGGGTGCAGAATCGTACGAGCAAAGAGTCTGCGTGTTGATTTCAGGCATTTGTATTTTAGTGGGAGATTCAGGAAGAGAATGGCCACTGCAACTATAAACTACTTTGTATATGCTTTTCTTGCTTTATGTCGGCCTTCCGTGTATAAGTTTTATTTGCCATCAACTTATCCAAAACTTTTTCATCTGTTCTAACATAATTGGTTGGAAATGCTTCTATATACAGGAATAAGGTATGCTTCAGTTTTTAGTTTACGGTCATGCCATGCTTTCTATGTTTCGAATCGCATTCATTCGTTCAGTGTAGTATCGTTAGTGTTATACTATGGGCTGGTATTGAACTGAACACTGAGTGACAGACTGCCAGAGTCTTAGTGTTTTCCCTCAGTGCTCCCAGCAATGCGTTATGCTGCATATTTTTGTATCATCGTCTAGCAAAATATAATAAAGTTAGAACGTTTGTAACGCTGCATTTTGTTCTGCTTCTAGTCTTCTCTGGTATCGTGTGATATCTCATTTCAAGTAAACACAAATGTATCCGTCAAAATGTATGCGCAAATGTATGCATGAATGCGCATATGACGTTTCTACGCAAATCAATCAATGTATCGCATTCATTTTTAGCATGTTACTTGATAGTTGCCATTTACCACCTACTCTAGTCGAGTGAACTAATGGTTATGGAATCACGTTACGGCCGCCAGGATATCACTGGATCGCTCTTCAAAAGGCCTTTCAATCACGTCCGTTAAAGGGACATTGCCACCTTAACATTAGGTTTGAGTTGAGATAGCCATTTTACGTGCTGGGCTCTAAAAATAAGT
>JARBER010106709.1:0-11279 GCA_030265075.1 Balanus glandula
AAATATATAGTTACGTGATCATTGTTGTAGTGCATTACGGGCCAAGCGGTGTCTAGCCAATGGAAATGTAAATTGGTAGCAGACATGGCCGATGCCTCCAGGCGTTATTTTTTGCCTTTAAATGCGGATTGTAGCCACGGACAATAAGCTATAGCACTTAAGCGCGTTGGAACCTATTGCTCTTTACTCAATTCCTTAAACACGAGTTTTTTTGTTAATCTAAGCATCAGAACACGTGAAAATAGCCCAAAACCGCGAAGGATCATTGATCCTGGGAAATGTAGGACCTATGGAATCTTTTGACTATTATCACGGTGTTCTGATGTTTTGATCAACGAAAAAACTTACAAGTAGGCGAAGAGTTCGTGAAGACAAAGTTGCATCACCTTGATGATTATCAGAATCCGGATTTAAAGTTTAACACGTTTTTTTATCCTGGCACATGTCTGTTTTGTAGCCTACCATTCGACATTCACTGCCCTCCACACCTACCCCCCAACCGACACGATACGCCCCTCGCCCAACACTCACCGGAGTCGGACCTTCCTGTTGAAGCATCGGTCGCAGAAGTCGCACTTGAAGCCGCCCTGGCCCGTGTGGTGGAAGATGTGGCTCTTCAGTTGCGACGCCTGGATGAAGCTCTTGCCGCAGTACTGGCACGTGTGCGGCTTGACGCCCGTGTGCGTGCGCACGTGGCGGTTCAGCGTCTCCTTGGCGGAGAAGCGCGCGCCGCAGTGGGTGCACTCGTAGGGCTTCTCGCCGGTGTGGATGCGCCGGTGTTTCTTGTAGGAGCCGATCGAGGGGAAGTTCTTGTCGCAGAAGTCGCACTGGTACGGCCGCTCGCCCGTGTGGGTGCGCAGGTGCACCTGACGGCGGCCCGGGCAGCGGTCAGACGCGGTACTCTGAGTAGCAGCTGGAAACCCGCTGTGTGCCTACTGACTGGAGTTATGTGCAAATGCATATGTAATAGAAACTGCATCTGTGTAAAGGGAACTGATGTCCCGTTAACAGGGAAAGCAGATGGTGCACCTGCTAAAGAAGAATGATCATAACGCTATTGCTCACGAGAGTATGTGTTGATACGCAGCCTTGACGATGACCGGGAAAGAGAGGGGGAGGGGGGTGCGAACATCACCTGCAGCAGCGTGGAGCCGAAGAACTGTTTCTCGCAGTAGTTGCACGTGTAGCACTTCTTACGGCGCACCTGGCCGGCGTGTGCGCGCAGGTGCTCCCTCAGGTTGTCCTTGCGCGTGAACATCTTACCGCACACCTACCAGACACAGGCGCGGGGGTGACTGAGGGTGGCACTGAACCGGACGCTGAACAGACCGGCTGTGACGCGGTCAGGCGGAGGGGGCAATACGGAGAGCTGGGCGACAGAGCACAAGACAATCAGGCACACAACAAAGCGAAGACCTAGACACGTTCGAAAGTCGCATGATCAACAGAGTCTGAGTTTCGTTTCCTCCGCCACACTGAGAAGAGAAACTTGATAACCATTGTTTTACTATTCTTGAAAAATTGGTTGCGCCACTTATTTATATAACGTAAGAATATTTAATGCAAAAAAATGAGCCACGAAAATAACCACCAATTCAATGCAATTAAACAGCAAAACAAAAATAACCAACTAGACAGCTCAGCATTATTTACGTCTGCAAGTGTACAGTGTGCACTGCACACACCACATTCAAAATAAGACATAATGATTGCAACATCACACCCGCAACCGAAAATTCTCATCAAACCCAGTAAGAAATAAAACTAAACAAAGGCAGCCGTAAGCAGCACAGCATCATGCACTGGCGAGATACTGACCATACCTCGTTCTCGTCACCTCCAACGGACGGCTCCTTGTAGCAGCAAGACACAGCGTGGGCATTTAGTCATTAATTATAAAACGCCGGGCACCAACGCAAAGGGTAGTTAATGAGAGGCATGTATTATTCATTCAAAACCGGCAAAATGCAAGACGTGATTGGAACACGACCTTTTAACCACCATAACAGCGATCAATGAAAATAGTTCAGACAGCAAACTCTCGAACAGTTTGTCTACCAGTTACCACACGGCACTGGGCGACGGCCCGACGAGAGGCGTCTCGGCGCGTCCTGACCCGCCCCGTCCTGTCCTGACCCAGGGCGTCCTGTCCTGTCCTGTCCTGTCCTGTCCTGTCCTGTCCTGTCCTGTCATGTCCTGTCCTGTCTCGCCCTGTCCTGTCCTGTCCTGACCCAGGGCGTCCTGTCCTGACCCAGGGCGTCCTGTCTTGTCCTGTCCTGTCCTGACCTGACCTGACCTGACCCGCCAGTCCTGTCCTGACCTGACCCACCAGTCCTGTCCTGTCCTGTCCTGTCCTGTCTCGCCCTGTCCTGTCCTGTCCTGACCTGATCGGCCAGTCCTGTCCTGTCCTGTCCAGCTCCGCTCTGTCCTGTCCTGACCTGACCCGCCAGTCCTGTCCTGGACTGACCCACCAGTCCTGTCCTGACCCGCCCTGACGCGCCCTGACCCGCCCCGCCCCGTCCTGTCCTGACCGAACAGCTACGACCGACCGACCGTCTCACCTGGCAGGGGTAGGCCGCCTTCGGTTTGCCGTCACACCCCGTCTGCATCACGTGACGGTCCAGGTGGTACTTCCGGCTGAAATGCTTGTTGCACATCTGAAAACACCCGCCATTCTGTCAAACACTGTCGAACGCAGGCTGGCCGCTGGCGTAAGAGCACAACATTCAAACCATGGTGGAATGTTTGACAACGAAGAAATGAGAAGTGGATTAAAAGAAACGGCATGTAAAGCCATGAAGTACTTGAATCTGTATGTTTAATATCGAACAGGCGCGAGCTAACATCACTAGAAGTGATTATGTAATCTGAAAAGTGAAAACAACTAATAATGATCAATTCATCTGTGTGCCATCCTTTAATAGTTTCACGCGCGCCACCAACGGCTTCGCGCCATGCTTTCGTCATCCTACATGTCGGAAGCTGATAACAGATTACAGATAACAGATGATAACGCTGACAACTCTCTCTCCCCTCCCCTTCCAACACAGCCAACTGAACCCTACACACTTCTCCCTTCCTCCTGTCCCGCTGCACACACCCCTCTCCCCACCCCTTAAACACACCTCGCAGGTGTAGGGTTTCAGTCCGGCCCGGTGTACATGTACCCACCTCGCAGGTGTAGGGCTTCAGTCCGGCCCGGTGTGCGTGTACATATACCCACCTCGCAGGTGTAGGGCTTCAGTCCGGTGTGCGTGTACATGTGTCTGGCCAGCGTGCCCTTATCGGCGCAGCGCGCGCCGCACTGCGGACACTGGTGCACGTCGCCCTGGTGGTGGATCACCCGCTTGTGCCGGTCCACCGACGACTTGAGCCGGAACGTCTTCAGGCAGTCGGGCACGTCACACAGGAACTCTCCGCCCTGTGAGGAGGACGGAGGGTCACAGCACGTGCAGGGCAGACCGGCGACGGCACCAGCACCGTACAGGGAACAGCCATATATCAAATTATCAGGACGGTACAAAGAACAGGCGGATAGGTATGCTGCCTCTAAATATCACACTGCTTAGAACAGATAGTATACCAGGGGTACTAACGTCGCCCCCTAACGAGACAAAGCACACAAATTCACTGGAATGTCGAGGCGCACCCAGCCGATGTGTGCGCACTACGCCCCGGGTTCTCCACACCACCCACCTTGTGCGCTGTGTCGATGCTCTCTCCGCAGCAGTGGCACTTGTCGGCCGATATGCGCTCCAGCAGCTTGTTCACCTTCTCCAGCATCTCATCTGAAGGGTTCAGAACAGGCCCCGCTCAGCTGGCGGCGACACGACTGCCATCTATTGGCCAATGACATAATTACGAGAGCGACACGACTGTCATTTACAGGGCACCGGGCAGCGGCACAACTACGCAGTCAGCGCTAAGTAGTTGCAACTCAGGTCAATGACAAGATTATACACTTATTAGATCTTATTTCTCGCAGCGATATTCAGACAAGCGATATGTCGAAGGCCACCTGGAAACGCCAAAACTAGACGCTGCTCAAGGTCACGTGACAACGAAAACAAACCACACAGTAGTAACAATAATCACGTGAAACATTGTATGTTTGTGGCGGTCCCTTACAAGCTGCACCAATAAAATGTAACAACCACCGATACAAAGTTTGCGGGCGGCTGAAGCCGCATGACTGACCTGTGATGGTGCCCTTCAGCTTGATGTTGTGCTCGATGAGCACGCGGACCTGCTCGGGGTCGTCCGAGAGCAGGATCTCGCCCTGTTCCAGCACCCGCATGCCGCCGGGGCCGCGCAGGTCGATCGGGATGGAGGCGCGCTGCTCCCGCGGCTCGCGCTTCTCCGTCTTCAGCAGCGCCAGCGAGCCGAACGGCTGCAGACGCGCGTCAGCCGCTACAGCCGGGGAGAGACGTCAGGGTAGGGCTCAGGTCAGCAGGTCACGGCTGGGTCAACAGGTCACGACTAGGTCAGGAGGTTACTGCTGGGTCAGAGGTCACGGTCAGGTCAGCAGGTCACCGTCAGGTCAGCAGCAGGTCACGGATGGGTCAGGAGGTTACTGCTGGGTCAAGAGGTCAAGACTGGATCAGCAAGAGGTCACGGTGAGGTCAGCAGGTCACGACTGGGGCAGCAGGTGATCACGACTGGGTCAAGAGGTCACAGATGGGTCGACAGGAGGTCATGGTCAGGTCAGCAGGACGTCACGGCTGGGTCAGCAGGTCACGGTCAGATCAGCAGGTCACGTTCAGGTCAGCAGGTCACGGTCAGGTCAGCAGCAGGTCACAGCTGGGTCAGCAGGATGTCACGGCCAAGTCAGCAGGTCACGGCTGGGTCAGCACGTCGTTACAGCAGGGCCGTCACTGACGCCCAGGCCGACAGTCAGCACCCGCTCCTCCTCAGTCACCACACACGGCCAGCTGGACATACAGAGAAGCACGCGGAGAATGTCACAGAGAAGATGAACGCATGAGGGACAGAGCACATGATACTTGTACACGATAGTTACGCCCCTCTTACTTGCTACCTCTTGATACATGCTGCCTTAGTGTAACATCAAATTTTAAAGATTCCTGTTTGTAGTTACAATGCACTGGTAGTACGTAAGCCGAATACTGAAGGTAACAGTAAAAAGCACAGAAAGCACAGTCCAACACACTATCTGCCAAAATTGGCAAGTCACAGCCAGGAAAAACATGCCAGGAATACAGAAAAAATGTGAATGAGATCAGAGATTATAAAGTGAACGCAGAGTATACAGAGACTAGCACGCCGCCGCCGCCGGCACACATCTGGCAGTAACTCACCAGCTGCCAGCTCGTCGTCGTCGAACTCTCCGTCGACGCCGGAAGGTCCCGCCACGGCGCCGTCAGAGCCCAGCGCCGGCTCCGTGCGCGCCACCGGCATCAGCGTGATGTCTGCAACGGCACACCGCCTCACCGTCACCAACGTCATCGACGTCATCGACTGTCACCGACGACTGTCACTGACGCCTGTCACCGACGCCTGTCACTGACGCCTGTCACCGACGCCTGTCACCGACGCCTGTCACTGACGCCTGTCACCGACGACTGTCAACGACGCCGCTACAGCAGGAAGCTAAGGCAAACGGCAGACTACAACAGGATCAACACGAGTTCCATTACCGAGTCATCACATCATCACGAGACCGCCATCACATTGACTATGTGGGCTTGGCAAACAGGATACCGGCTATTCGTCCCATACAAGGTTGCATAGTACGTTCAACGTATACCCGTACGAGAAGTGCAGCTAAACACACCATTCCCTTCCGCTTCTCGTCTCCCTGCCTCGCTCCTCACACCCCTATCTGCTCTCTCCGCATCGCTCCTCACACCGCACCACCGTCCGCCTATCATCCCCTCCCTGACCAGTGACCACCCCCTCCCGGCTCCACGCACCGGGCAGCATCTCGTCGTTAAACCCCAGCACCCAGAGGTCCTCCTCTCCGTCCTCCCCCCGTCTCCTCCCCTCTCACCGGGCAGCGGCCCGTCGTTAAACCCCGGCACCCACAGGTCATCCTCTCCGTCCTCCCCCCGTCTCCTCCCCTCTCACCGGGCAGCGGCTCGTCGTTACACTTTGGCGTCAGCAGGTCCTCCTCCCCGTCTCCTCCCCGTCTCCTCCCGTCTCCTACCTGTCTCCTACCTGTCTCCTACCTGTCTCCTCCCTTCTCTCCTTCCCTCTCTCCTCCCCCTCTCACCGGGCAGCGGCTCGTCGTTACACTCCGGCGTCAACAGGTCCTCATCGGCCACCGGCACGGCCACCACCGAGCCCGACTCCATCGGCGCCACGTCCTCGAAGATCTCCGCCATCTTGCTGACGATGTCGTCCTTGCGCTTCAGCAGCGCCAGCCGCTCACTGTTGCGCTGCTTCGACGGCAGCCCCGTCAGCAGCTCGGTGGCGGAGACGGACAGCTCGTCGGGCGCGCGCACGATCCGTCGCGGCGTGATCTTGGTCGGCGCCATGACGTGACGAGCTGGCAGCGCACTCTGGTGGAGCACGCGGTAGGTGGTGATGTCAGAGGCAGTCTTTCCTGTGGTGGTTACATTTGAGAAAGTAAGGATCACCCGTCTACACCTACATAGGAAGTGTAATAAGGATTCAAAGTGGATACCGAAGGGAGAACAACAAGACTAACATGTAAACCCAAGGGTGCTGTGATATCTAAAAGGATGGAAAATGTGTCAACCCCAACAATGATGGAAGAGCAGACATATCATTGGCAGTCACAAGTCCTTGGAAGGATTACAGGGACAATGACACCTTTAAATTTATCTAATCACACTTAATTGTATGTTAAAATGTCAGGCGAGGTCAGCTGAATATGTTTGATAACTACTTTCCCGTTGAATTGTTCATCTTAGAAGCTATTAAACTTTTAGTTTTGAGCGGAAACTTGGGTTAGCGACGACATCCGAAGACAACTGAGAAATATTAGTGTTGCCAAGCTATACGGTCGACAAAACATTCAACGAATATCCTTGAAGGTTTACTGCAATTCAAACGCCGAAATGGCTCATGACGCCACAAGCTTTAACCCTCACCTTACCCCGTAGGGGAAGGGGTGCTAAAAAGACCCCTGCTAACTTTAGAACCAAGCATCGTAGAGGAACGCGGAAAAGACCAGCTTGTTGCCTGCAGTAAGGCGAATCTAACGGTGTCTAATTTGTATGTCTCAGGTCAACTGGTGACTAAAGATGCAAATTGCAGGACCACGGAGCCGGCGCCGGCTCCAAATTCAGGCCCCGGCGGGCCTGATGCTGAGTCTGAACCAGGCTTGCCGGTCTCATGCCGGGCTCAGCACAAGTTCGGGGTGAAATTATAGTTAAATGTATGCTGCTGTAGACATGCATACTGCTGCATTCCGGGCATGGCCGGTTCTGCCACATGTGGCCGGGTCTGATGCCGGTCCCAACTCATGAGCCGTGACGGGGCCGGTGCCGGTTCCTATTTTTGGAGAAATTTATGCATCTCTATTGGTGACATTCCAGGTCACCTAAATGACCTCAAATTGACGATGTCTCAAAACAGCAGTTTTACTCAGCAGTTCGTCGCTGCCAAAGTTATGAGTATAAAACGATTCTTTTTTGGTCAAAATACTCGCCGTTGTATCAGCTATCCGGTGATATATCGCTTTTTAGGTTTGGTCCAGTAAATGACCTCCTAGGTCAAGGATGACGTCAGAAATGTTGATATCTTCCATGCATTTTGCATTACAGCACATACACAAAGTGCTTAGCGTAACACTCGAACGGAGAGAGAAAGAGAGACGCAGTGTACTGGATTATGTTGCCAGTTATGAGAGGAATCGAACGGTATACCATTTTTTGGGATTTAAGTCAACTTGTTAGCTTCGGGGTCACATAAATGGCTCAATTCTAGAAAACAGATATAAAACAGTAATTTTGCAATGTCAGAAACATACAAATTTATAACCTGATAAATGTAAAAGCAATCACTGTTTTCTAGATCGATTTTGCCTCCAAATTCCCTAAAAGCTATTGATTTGCTCGTATCTGGTCAAAAAAGTAAAAAGGGTGATTTGAAAAAATGTCACTTTTTTGTACATAAATAGCAATCCAATCACAAATCAGTCCATAAAAATGAAGATATCGCTTTGAAATTTTGTAGTTATTGTTCTCACACAGTGTTCTCACATATATCACATTTTTTAAACTTAAAAAATTTTGAGTTTTTAGTGTTTTAAAAAATGTTTTTTTTCAATTTTGGAGGACAAAATAAAATAAAAATAAAAATCTGAGAAAAACATTTTATGGAGACTGTCCTTTGCATTCTTTAAGCATTTACGGTTTGCATTTTGGTTGATAACTTGAATTTGTATGATTTTACAAACATTTATTTTAGGACCCCCCCTCTGTAGGGTGAGGGTTAAAGCACAATACCAATACACATGGACCTTATTATTAGCAGATGTCAAAACTAAACTTAAATATATTTTTTGGTAGACCATTGCAGTTGTTTGAACTGATGCCATACTTAATTTCAATGCCTAGCCATCAATATAGGTATCTCAACTCAAAACTTGTTAATGTGGAAATGTCCCTTCAATGGTTATGAGAATATGACAAGGACTGTCTCAAGACAAATACAAATATATAACTTTGTTTCTGTTAAATGGCAAGGTTTATCAAGCCAATTCAATCAAGTATATGTTGCAAAGTAATGAAAATATGTGATTTGTCATGTTAAAGTTCACTTCACAGGAAACTATGCATTTCATGAACTGATATGATAATAAAATGTGTACATTCTGTGCATCAAATAAAATGTGTAATTTCATGCATCAATATTCAGTATGAAGATACACATTCACTGTTTGCAAGTTATTGTTTATGTTGCTATTTTAACAGAAAACAACAACAAATATCTTGAACCAAAATTGAACAAAACAAAAGTTGTAGGTAGGTACTAGGTCAGTAGCTAGGCACCTATAGTTTTTAAACATCAAAATATACAGAATTACAGCACCAAAAACATTAACTTTTTAAACACCTAAAGAACATCCCCACAAGCTGGTGTTTCTTTAAAAATGCTGGCACTTAGCACTTGCAGGCACCTTAAGGTTATATTAACTAATGCTTCTATGCAAATAAAATACAAGCATAAGCGCATGGAACCATACTATACTGGAATTAAATATATGTAATAGATTAGTATTGATGATTAATTACTATTGATGACAAGTATAAACATATTGCAATCACATAGCAAAATACATCATATAAAATACATTATACAGGATAAATCCTTATTACGAATACAAACTAAATGTAACTTCAGCTTTATATCAGTGGAATACCTATACAATCAAATTGAAATAAAACTGTCAAGCATGTTAATAATATAAGATTATCAGCCAATAAACTGTCATATATTAATGAACTAATCATAATATTTGTCAATACAGAGATTGCATATAGTTAATAACCAAAGCATTATAAATGTCCAAATACTGTAATTGCAGCATTCATGCGGTACAGCATTCAAAAAATGATATGACACACTGATTTAACTTGTCACACTGAATCATAATGGGAGAAAACTATTAAATATATTTATGATTTTTCTCCTGTAATTGTAACATCAACCATTGCAGCAATAAGGAATACACCAAAGGTTAATACAATATTATAACAACTATAAATTCCAGAAATATTTACCCTGATTAGAAAGACAACTGATTACATTCAACAAATATCAGAGAAATATAACATCATGCTACTACCAAACCCCTGGAGTTAAACAAAAAGTTATTCATCTTTGACAACATAAAAAACATTCACAGAAATTATTTACCAATTTGTTCATTTTTATTTACCAGATCAAGCCCAGAGACCAAGACAATGTTCCAAGGTCATATGGCAAGAAGCTGGTAACTGCAAATAATGGATATAGTAATGAAAATACATGAAATCCAAATGCTTCATAATTAATATAGAATACCTAAAATGATGTTATTTTCATTGCTAGTCCCGTTTAAAGGGAAAATTAAACAAAAAGTGCATCACAACCAGACACGGCACGCGCCGCATTAGTCGCACACACTCTCACAGCGGTTTCGCTCAAAACATAAACAAAAACACCGGCAAACCCACTTCAAAACACTCACCAAGCACCAATATTTCAGCCGGAACCAGCAACGTTGCACATACAGTTGATTCCTTTACTAGCTGGCCCACTTAGCAACCCCTCCCAAAATGGAGCCTACTGTCCCGCACAGCCATCTTGTAATGCGGCTCAGACGCCCGGACGCGCACGGGGTTGCTGCGTTGTCGGTCCGAGCGGATCCGCCGCCAGTGGGCGCTCCAGGCGCCTCCGGCAGCGGAGAAAGGGACGCCAGGCGCCACGTCGCCACCGCCGTCCAGCCGGGCCCTGGGGAGAACGGAATGCGGAAACAGGGTCGGCGAATCGGGCAACAGGTGCCACAGTTTGGGGTGGGGCGGGGGAGCTGGGGATGGACGTAATTACCGCACCCGTCCGAGGGAGGAAACAAAACAAGCCAGATTGCTAGTCGAACGAGTCTGTGTGTGGGTGTGAAGTGTGAACTGTGATTTTATATATCTTTGTGGATGCACTTGCAATCATAATCTTGACTTGGGCAATGTGCACCCTTAGTCCGCCCTCTGCACCGCTAATAAATATTGCGCCTCTATGGACTCATGGGCCGCTTGGGCGCCCACTGTTCTGTTGACATTGGCGTACCGAGTATCAGGTCATGCAAAACATGACCTGGTCCTTGCACCCTGGGGCGGCCCTCCGATCAGTTCCGGCGCTCTTTCGGCGAGTGACGGCGCCCCTCTGACTGGTGACTGCCCTTAGTTTCCGGCCCAATTGGTGGCGCCCCTCCAGCTACTGACGTCGCCTCTCAGACAAGTATACTAGTCAATCCAACTTATGAACGACACTCTAACTAGTGAAGGCGCCCTCCGGCGGTGCGGCTAGAGACGGTGCCCCTCCGTCCCGGTGAGTGACGTCCCTCATAACACAGCAACACAAAATACTGTCGGTAATACAGGAGTGACGGGTGACGACCATGGTGTCAGCCATGGGCGGCGCCACCGTCGGGCAGAGGGGGCAGACTGCCCCCGCTGTGGAGGAGCAGGGGGGGGGGGGCAAAACTATGTTTTTGCCCCCCTGAAATTTAGTCAGAAGTTAATCATTTGCATGGTCGAAAACTTCCACTACTCACATCGGTAGCTTAAAGGTAGACCTTAGATAAATTCTCA
>JARBER010106820.1:0-11278 GCA_030265075.1 Balanus glandula
GTATTGGATAGTGAATACATAATATAGTAGAGTGCATAATATGATCTAAGCTTATATTCTTAAGCATTTATTTACTAAACGGGTCTAATTGGTCCCAGACTGCTTTGTCTCGGTTCCAAATGGGTCTGTGCCTCAGCTTTTCAAAACGGTTCGGATATGGTTCCTCAAATTTTGAACTTTTGCCACCTCTACTCAGAACCTATTTGACTGAGGGCGGTTACTGATGTACGCCGTATCGCCGGCTGGTTTTTGTTGACCGCAGTATTCCGTAATTTAGTGGCGCTTTTACGCGCGGCCTGCCCCGCTTGGTTGCCAGGGAGCATCTGCTCGTACTCGGGGAAAGCATTATCGTCATTCGTCAGATCGTAAACTGTGAAACCGCGGCGTTTTGCGGCTCGCTCTAAAACTGGCTGTAGTCGACATGGGTGATCTGTTTTAGGTGTAAAGACTATAAGGATACGGGCGTGAAATGAAATGACTGTAAGGATGCGGACGTGTAATGACTAAAATGATATGGATGTGTAATGACTGTAAGGATACGGACGACACCATACCGGCGAGTGTAAGGATACCCACTCAGCTGCTGATCTAAGGCTGACTATAGTCAGGGGATATGGATCAGCTGCTGATCTGGGGCTAACTGTAGTCAGGGGATATGGACCAGCTGCTGATCTGGGGCTGACTATAGTCAGGAATACAGATCAGCTGTTGATCTGGGGCTGACTGTAGTCAGGTGATATGGATCGGCTGCTGATCTGGAGCTGACTATAGTCAAGGGATATGGATCAGCTGCTGATCTGGGGCTAACTGTAGTCAGGGGATATGGACCAGCTGCTGATCTGGGGCTGACTGCAGCCAGGGGATATGGATCAGCTGCTGATCTGGGGCTGACTAAAGTCAGAGGATATGGATCAGCTGCTGATCTGGGGCTGACCTGTAGTCAGGGGATATGGATCAGCTGCTGATCTGGGGCTGAGCACTTGCAATTAATTTTACACATGATTTGAATTCAAAACAGTATCATGTGGGCTTCGTTAAGTTCCTGACCCCAGATTTATATCACAGTTATATTCATCAAAGTGCTTTCTTTAACAATCTGAACATGCACGCACGTAGCCAGGGGGGGGGGGCGTAGGCGGCTGTCCCTCCCTAGAGGCCAGGAGGGCCCTTTTCGACGCGTTCAGCGCGCCGAAAAGGGCCGACGAGACCGGCTGAAACGCTGTTTTTAAAGAGTTTAGAGTTCAGATAGAGGCCTGTCGTCCCCTTCTGTTCGAAATCCTGGCTATATGCCTGTGACCATGTGCCGCAATTATGAAACATTTTACACGGAATTATGTGGTTAAGATAAAGAACCAAAGATGAATGTATGTTAAAGCTAACTAAAGGAGTCAGGAACAGGAACATTAGTACTCAATTGCAATCAGGACACAGATGAGGGAGCTGTTTTGCTGTTATTGGGTACATGTGATGATTGCATTTCTATACAACACGCTGAAAAAAGCATGCCGAGACCCCACCTTGAAGCGAAACCCATATGCAGCACCTTGAACCCCACTGGTCCCAACCGGCGTCACAAATTGGAGCATGTTCTAAACAGCAGCACCACGATGTCGAATCCGTAAATAACGAGGAGCGACGTTAACCGTGGCCGTAGTTCACCGGTCCACCACGGGAGGCGCCACTATCGCGCCGCGTCTGCCGCTGTGGCGCCGCGTACGCTGCGGGAGCCGACTGTACTCCGCTTGCAAAGTGCCGGCAGCAAAAACCACGCACTGCCTCATAAACGGTGAGATCACATCGCCTTTAATGTCAATCGCTGCACAAAGGTGGCCGCCGCCCCCCCCCCCCGCCACTCGGGGAGGGGCGCCGCGGAAGAGCAGAGCCGGCCCCGTTAGTGACGCTTTTATCCTGCACTGTCGGCGGCTCGGCGCCCGAACTGATGGCTTTATCTGAAACTGCACACCCTGCAAGGTGAATGAAAGAGCAGCATCTATCAAAAAGGCATCTCTCAATCGCGAATGCAAGTGGAACAGCCGACAGGGGACAACAATTGTGCAGAAATGGTCGAAGTATGGGAGAGTTGGGTATAGGATCAACCATTATCGGAATTATACAATCGGAGGTTCCACAAAAATTACTAACTTAATATCCCTATCCTGTATCATTGATTTACAACTTAGCATATTCATTCTCATTTGCTTCTACCTTTCCATAAAGGTACCCTTTGTTTCAGCAGCACAAAACCAATTATCTTTTACCAGGAAAACCAAATGCTCCCAGTCATTTAAGTCACCCGAGAGTTTCGACAGCCGGTCCTTGACGTGTCTCTGAGTTGATCCCAGCCCCGCTCAAGGAGAATAGTTGATTTTATTGGAACATATCTTGATATCAATGCATACGCAGGTAATCATAGGTATGTACATACGTACCTAATGTGTTATCATTAATCTCATAACTGTAGTTACTACAATTATATATGTTAATATATATCATGAGGCATATCGGCGCTGTATCTCTCTCTCTCTCTCTCTCTCTCTCTCTCTCTCTCTCTCTCTCTCTCTCTCTCTCTCTCTCTCTCCCTACCGTCCCTCTCTCCCCGCCCTAGAAGAACATTTGGTCCCCTTCTTCCTCTTCTTCTCCCTCCTCATCAAAGGCCACACGCGGTGTCTAAAAGCGACACCGAGAGCGCACCTCGCTGTTACGCACCTAATGACTGCGACTTGACGCGCCGCCTCGCGGAAAATGGGCCAAAAATGCGCGACAGCCCGTAAACCAGTCAGCGCCGCCGAGAGCGATGTCTTTGTTTGTTAGCTCACCAGGATACCACGGCTTGACACGGCGGCGCCAGAAATGAATCGGTGGGTTGTGTTGGCTCCATTCATCTGTGCCGTCGCCGGCCGGGAAATTGGAGTGAGATGAACGCAGGCAAAACCTGAGCACCTCTCTCCGAGCCGCGGTGAGCCGTGAGCTTGGCGCTGCGGCTCGGCAGGCCGGTAACATAGGTCGGCTCGTCTGAGAGCGAGACAGGGGGACGGGCTGCCGGCAAAAACTGTGCTAAATGAGCCGTCAATGCGGCGGAGTCGGGCGGACAAAGGTGCGCTCAGCCGCTCTCCGTGAACGGCAGACGCTCCGAGGAAGGGGTGCAGCAAATAATAATGAGCTGGGGCTGTTCGGTCACGCAATGAAAACAGAACGAGCGTGACTGCGAGGGCAGGCGCTCGGTGTAGTTTGTAATGAATGGGAAGCAATTCAACAGGCCAGATGGGTTCGTCTGAAGACACAAAAGATTACAAAGATGTATTTATTGCTTAATAATATTTTAGACTGCAATTTGCGAACCTGCTATTTTTAGATTTAAGATAACCCTCTCGCTTTGGGCACATTTTTGCTTGTATTTTCTGTGTTGTCGAAGAACCGTTATGGTAGCCAAAAGCTAGCCTGCTAAGAGCCGAATATGCAAATAAGTTTCCTGCATAAGGATTTCTCGTAAGATGCAATCAAAGTTGCACTATTCCTCCCTCAGACTAGTGGCTTACTTTCACTCCTTGGAAGCTAGGACCTAGATACTAGATAGGCAAAGCAATTAAATTATCCGATTTCGTATAAACTCAAGCGATGCATACGATGTTCATTAGGCTTCTTCGTAAAACAGCCATTATCGTGGCAAAAATAGATATTAGCCCCACTACACTAGCACGTAAGCCATTCGATTGGAACTATCGTCTATCTATCACGTGCCATGCCAAAAAATAATTACATTTGTCTGACATTCAGATAAACATAACCAAAGTGAAATGGTTTATTTAATCTGCCTACCACTATGCTGCAATGTGTAATGATGTAGTAGCTCAAAATAAATGTTGTTTTTTTCCAGAAAAAAATGGAGATTATAGTGGGAATATTAACATAAGTGAGATGTTAATGGAGATATAATGGAGATATTAATGCATATATTAAAATACACTTTAAATAGAGAGAAGAGGCAAACATATCGGTAAATCTATTAACATAACAGGAAGTGTGTCTACTGTTTCTATAATCCAGTTTGAAAAGCAATGTCGGTAGACACACTACCATCAAATGGAATCTTGCATCTTGAAGGATGTGTTATAAGCCATGCGGAATACTTTGAAATAAGAACTTATATTTGTTTTGACGATAGACGGATATTCGTCGAAAAGAAGGGGTTGCTATCTTTCCTCCTTCGTGGAATACAAAACTTGCAAAGTATGTCGTAATAGCATAGAATAACGCAACATGACATATTAAGCACATGTATGACAGCTCAAATATGGAAGCTATCGCACACAATATTTAAACAATAAATAACGTTTACATGAAACTTGAAGAGAACAGTGCAGTACGACTTGTAACCTATACACTAAACAGTCGGTAAGTAATTTGGTTTGTCCTATTTCCGATTCAACTACAAAACCTCTTTCACACGAAAAAGAACACTTAAAAACACCTGTTCAGTTCGACCCAAGAAGGACGTTTTAGTGGTAAATAGTGGATAATTCTCGCGCTGCCAACTCAATGATCTGACATTGGCTGATGTTGAGCTGAAAGTAGGTGCATAATGACGTCATGACAACTGAGTCATGATAATGATGAGCAGAGAGCGCGTAGCTCACAATGCGCTGTTCTGCGCCTGAAGCTCCGGCTTTCCCAGTTGTGCAAGTTTCACAGTCATTGTCAATTGATATACCTGGCATACTTAGCACACATTATGCCCTCATCAACCAGAGCCGCGCCCAGCTTTCCGTTGTCGTGCTCTGCACAATGCAGCAGCGATGTTATCTGCCGATGTGTCACGCAGGCCACGAGCGGCGCTGTACGAGCCGGCTTCATTTGTCACAGCCCAGCTGACCAGACCTCAGTGCCGACAAAGGCCTGGAGGCGATCCCGGGGTCCCGGAGGGGGCCGGGCCAGAGGGGGGTGCTCTGCGTCACGGCAGGTGGGCGGGTCTGCAGGGCTGCCTTGTTAGTGACGGAATGTGTGCTAGTCAGGAGGTGTGACGGGTGTCGGTGTGGAGAGGTACCGGACGGCACGTGCAGCAGAGCCGCGGTGATGACTACTGCGCACATCCTGCCGGGAGCTCAGTGCACCTGCACCGTGCGCTGCGATGACGTCACACTTTGCCGGGCTGGAATCCAGGAAAGGACGGTGGCGGTGACGGCGCCCGTGCCTTGTGCGATGTCTTCTGAAAATGATCGATGGGGCTCTATCGCTATCTTGAAACATTTTTTTAAAAGTAATTCTTACCGTGTAACGCCTAGGACAAAATTGTGACATTGTGAGTAGAGATTTACTACCACTTTGCCTAAAAAAACTCAACAATGTCTGTGCCCATAGCCGCGGCGTTGACGTTGCGTGGGCAGGTCATGTAAATGTTCTTTTGGTGAAGTTTGGTTGGGGTGGACCCGGACGGACATTTGGTACCACCGTATGGCTATATCCGGCTCATCTATCCAGTGTCATTAGAGCGCTACAAACGGTGACATGAGCGTCCAGTCGTGTATGCAGCGCCAGTGGGCGGGAAACGATGATCGTATTCGGACACCGATCCAATTCACGCTGTCGTGGTCAGCAAACGGCGGCACAATGGCGACGCCAAACTACGGCACAATAGCGCCGCTGGCCGCTGGTCGGTCGTGGCCATCTCTCGACAGGTGCCAATGGAGCGTGCTACCGTCCTGTGGCGGCGGGGCGGGGGACGGGGGCGGGGGGGGGTCAAACCCCTCCTGCCCAGGGGAGACATTGTCCGGCTGGGTCGCGCCCCCGCCGCTCCTCTGACCTTTGTCGTGATCCGGCGCGGCGCGGCGATCGCGGCGCATAATTGGCCGGCAGTGCGCCACGCGCCGCCGGCGCGCCGCGGGTGTCGCTGCCGCGCTGACCGCCGCGCGTCCCATTACGGCGTGATGGGCCGATTAGGGCCGGCCGGCGACGGAACAGGTGGTCACATTGTGTGCCGGGCTGGCCGGCCGGCGGGGGACGGACCGTCAGCGGAGCTCACCGACCGTGACCGACGGACGCGGCGGCGGCTGAGTGACGTCTCCCTGCCTCCGCTCCCTCCTCCTGTCCTCCCTCCCCTCCTATCCTCTCATCTCTCTCCTCTCTTCTCCCTCCTCTCCTCCCCCGCTCATCTCCGGCAGAGCGCTGATGAGTCGGCTCTGTTCAGAGGGCGTCACGTCGGTGCCGCGTGGTGAATCATGTGTTTTCTTATTCTCCTTTGGTGGCGCCTATATTCGAGTTCCCTCAATAGTACGCACTTGCGTCAACATGACTGCCAGCTGCAGCACCACGCGCCACTGCCCCGTGGTGTCCTCAGATGGCATCATGTCACCGTTGTACCGGCACGCGAACTGCGATTATGCCTCCACTTGTCTAAACGGTGTGTTGTTGGCATATTCCGGATACATGCTACATAGCTATATTCTTATCCGCGTTTGGTAGCGTCCATTCCATGAGATGCCTGGATAGTGGTCCAATGTGTCAACACGAGTGTCAGCTGTGGCACCGCGCGGCGGTGTCTCCTGGCGTCCCCAGAAGTCTCTCTAAGTCCGCCTTGCGCGTTGCGCTGCGGCTGTTGGTTCGGGAGATAACCAGGGGGCAATATATACCCCCCAGCGGGGCGCGTTCGGCTGGAGATCCCAGCGGGGCACGGGTTAACCCTCGCCCGAACACGACATATTCACTACGTGTGGGTACGGGCAATGGTGTTGGATGCCCCGGCTTGTATTTTGCTATTTATACTAATTTGGCTAATTTAGAGAGTAGAGCTTCGATTAAAAAAAACATGTTGCATGTGACGAGAAAAAGTCCGGGATATCCGGGTAAGTAATTCACCTTCATGATCAGGTCCTGGATTGAGATAGCCATTTTGAAGCCCATGATGAAAACCCCCATCTGTAAGGTTTCTTGGCTCAAGAACTCCTGTCAAGTGTAGTTTTCTTTTGGGTAAAAGAATGCGACGCTGGTAAAGCCATGCACCTGCATACAATTTCCCTATTCCTTTTCCAGTGCTGCATTTTCTTTTAAAAAGTCAAGCATACTTAAATAATTAACAATCTTCGCTTGTGGATTGGCGCTATGCATCACCATTTTTGAAAAGAAGAAAATACATGATATATTTTTTTATAAAAACGTGTTATAATTTGTATTGTCCAGAGTGAACTAATTTCTTTAAGACCCTGGCTAGCTTGGTTACCTCTGAGGTAAAGTAAATGACCCAGCTGAGGGTGGGGGAAACGGGTGAAGGATTCTACACCAACGAAACGATAGCAAGGCCGTGCACCCTTTGAAGTCATTGCGGTGATTGCGCTCTCCACGTCCAAAGTGGCCCAGCAGTGAAATGTTCTTGGAGGAAGCCCTGGTTTTGAGCATTTCATCCAAGTCTCGCAGTCAGAGCGATATGTGGTAAAACGCAAGGCCCTATATTACTGTGAAACGTATCTTTAAGAACCGTATCAAAACGTAACTACTTACAATTCGGATAGTAAGCTCGATTCCTACTTATCCAAAAGTGTGATATAAGTCCTTTAAAAATAGCAAACGTGTATTGTTCAACGATAGGCAGATAGAACTTGACTGAGATTCTGTAGGTGTGTATGTAATTCCAACCACGGTCCACCACGCAGCCTCGTAACACAGGTGCAAGTTATCACCCGATCAGCCTGTGTGTGTCGGGTGAAGTTATATATTTAATGACAACAATCTAAATCAATAACAATACAACTGATTATTGAAAACTTGTAGGCTGAAGAACTGAAACTGAAAAAATGGTCTATGTCTTAAAACTTATCGTTGTTGGGATTGATAACGATAACGACACTGTCAGATCTGTCTGAAATCAGAGCCAAATTGACACCTTTCCGAATTTAAAAGAAAATTTATAAGAAATAAGAATTTATAAGAAGAAAAGCAACTCTTACAAACACAAATCAGTTTTACAATAGTTTTCAATGCGTAAGCAAAAAAAAAACATAATGAGGTTGCATAACTTTGTGAGAATTTGCGCATTTTTTCCTACGAAATCTTCCGTTCTCCTACAAAACACTGCTCTGAATCTGCCCCTGGGAGAAAATATATGTTTTTGTTTTTGTTTTTTAAGTTGCATCATTTCTCAGGATTGGAGATCAATTCCCAAGATCCCACAATTGAGGCTCATTTCCCAAGATATTGGGAAATTTCCCAAGGTGTGCTACCACTAATTACACCGGCTAAGTATTAATAGGCGATGTGCCATATGTCTCGTAATGTAGATATAGCTACCGTAAACAGGTTAGCTCAGTTTCAGTAAGGGGGCTGTGACCACGAGCATTTGAAGGTCCTAAAAAAATATGAAAATGTCGGGGAGTCGGTAGTTTTGAGCGATGTTAATTGTCGGTCAGACCGCAATCGATACCGGTAGGAATCGATCACGCAATTGGTCAGACCCCGATTCACCATTATGAACGGACTGGTCTTCTAGCCTTCCCAGATCTGATCCCTGCTGGAATGTGGTGATACTGTACCGCACAGCTGTGATGTTCGCGCGCACAGTATGGAATGTAGGCGGCTTGCGGACAGTCCAAGGCAGTCGCTGAGCTTAGCGATGCCTTCGACTATGTGGTCACTGGTCACTGATCACTCAGTGATCACCTGCCATGGAGTTTGTTGACTTACTGAACACACTGTGTTACAAATTCACTAAGCAATCGTCGCGCTGAGAAACTCTTTTTATAAACAAATTGAAAGGACATCGCCACCCTTACATTATATTTGCGTTGATATAGCCTAGGCCTTGGATGGCCTTGATTGGTCTCGAATTGGCCTTGAAATTAAATATGGTATCAGCTAAAATAGCTACAATGTGTTAATAACAATTATATTTGAGTTTATTTTGAATATCTGTAAATATATCTTCATATGTAGAGGTCTTTTTATTTTAATTGCGGTATGCTTCTTTCACGGGTATTCTTTTTTTCGGTTGTATAGTTTGGCAGCACCGTTTTTTCCGGGATTTTTTCATGAAGAAAAAACACCCCAATTGTTTGCTTAAAATTTAAAGTTTAACGTCCTCTAAGAAAAGCAGTTGTTTCGGGAGAAAAAGTCAGAAACATGTTGAGGCTAAGCCGGCCTGGTATTTTGACATCCAAAGTGTCATTCGATAAATTTCAAAAAGTGTCAATCTCCCTTCCACTAGGAAATCTCTACGTAAAGCTTCGTTTATTTGTGGGTATATTTTGGTTGTGACGTTTTCTGACGTTCACCGCTTGACAGGTCGTGGTGTAATATGTGTATTACATTTTGTGTCTTAAAAAGAATGTCAATATTTAATAGTGTAAATTTAAATAAGAACGCTCAAAAGTGTAAATTCGCATTAAAATTATATAAACAACAATATATTGTGACGTCAAAACCTTAGTGATCAAGACCAGCTGAAAATGTGGCATATTTGGTGTTACAAAGAAAATCGGACGAAAACATAAGCAATACACAGGAAAACGTATGGACTGCGGCTGGAATCGGGCAGAGAATTTCCTAAACGGAGAATGATTTCTTTCAATAAATTATTTCTTACATATTAAACAAGAGCACTCAAGGAGCATCTAAATCACAGTTATTCACTCATATCGTTGCAGAGATGATATTACGATGCTAAAACATCGCGAAACCAAATACGCTAGATCTGTCAACAATACTGTTACCATAGCAGCCTCTGAGCTCTGAAGTGCTTTGTGAACCAGGGCTGGGAAAACTTATCACTCTGCCATTCTAAGCGGTGACAATTCGATGACCAGCAGTGATAGTATTCGGTGCAAAAAACCGCGGTCTAAAGATATGTAGGTACCACGACTTTGCAAAAGATAATTTTTAGCAGCGTGCTAGAACTACCATTGCATGTTTGAAATAAAAAATATTTGAACAACACTGAAATTATTGCTGCCTTGTTAAATGCTCGGCACTCTCATCTCGATATCATTAAGCCTACAGCTCTAAACAAAGTATGCAGCTCTAAAACATGACCAAGTGGTGCACACTGCACAACTTAATGTGTTCACGGAATAAACATTCGCATTATAAGCAATAATGAGCACTGTGAGCAGCCAACTGGCTGGGAAATGTCGCGTGAGCGCCACTGGGCGCCACACGTATTTGAATGACAGTGGAGCCAGAAAATGTTACCGTGGCTCCATTAGCTTCTATTGTGATAGCAAGACAATGCACAGAGGCCGTCCATCAGCCACTCATCGGTCGTGACGTCAATGGTCCCCAATGTTACCAGTCAGCAGTGTGATTGTCAACGAAACCTTTGATGAGCTTTGGCGACATCAATAATAAACTGATATCAATAGTACTGAAAAAACTCCGAATAACCACAATTTTTTTTAAATACTGTTTTGTGCATCTTTCTAGCTTTCTTATTTTCTAGTTGGAGTGGTAGTCATCAATGATATTTTGAACAGCTGACCATGCCGGCTTGCAAAAGTCGGCACCAATGACATCCCAACCAATAAGAGGCTCATGCCGCCGACGCCCTGTTTTCGAGCAGAACAGTCTGCACCTTGTTATAGATATATGGCCTCGGCTTTGACGGCTAAGTCCAGTTCATGTGAAATACTGGGTTCGGGTTGAGACTCTGGGTTCAGGCTGGGTTCAGTTTGATTCTCACTGAAACGTTTTGGAGAACGTGAGACAATAGTTGTCAGTGTTAGGACCCTTGTAGAACCCCTAACCGTTCTCCTAGGGTACGCAGATAACCTATACTTTTAAAAGGTTCTCCTGAGCTATGTTGGTTTCAACCCCGACCCAAAATTGGGTTTCAGTGAACACTAGGACAATGGTCAGAGATTCTCAAAGGGTTCTAGTGCACTGAGAACTCGTGTCTCAGGTTCTCAAAAACATGTCAATAAAAATCCATAATAATTTATTTGATACTTCGAGGCGTCTGGAAAGAAGACCATATTCGTCTCAAGCTGACAACTTTTGTCTCAGGTTTTTCTTAATGTTTGTCAGTGCAAAACTACAGAAGAACATGTAATCACAAATCACAAATGTCTACTGAAAAAATATGCACGAAATAACTGTATATTTGAGCAACGCACAAGCCATAAATGCAGAACATCAATTCAACGGCTCACGCGATATCTACAAGTATTAATAAACAGCTTCTTAAAGCGAATAACGCTTTGGGTGCTTTTAAACAAGATGACAATAATATTGTTGAGTGCTCGTGCGAGGAACATAGTAATCAGTAGGTATAAGAAATGCATATAATGACCTTTTCCTCGTC